>MU740945.1:21837-46829 GCA_026770625.1 Nicotiana glauca | reverse complement strand
GGACCAAGTCACAATCCCCAACGGTGCTCTACCCCACGCTCATACCTGGCGTGCAAGTCACCACAATACAGCACTATGATGTGCAAATCCGGGGTTTCAAACCCTCAGGATATCCTTTACAAGTATTACTCACCTCGAACCGGTGAAATCTCTAGCCTGCGACGCGTTTGCCCTTCAAATCGGCCTCCACACGCGTCGAATCTAACAAAAATCAGAGCGAATACATTACCATATGCCAAAGGAACAATACCGAATCAAAAACAATCGAGAAATAGCAAAAATCTCGAAACTAGCAAAACCCGAGCCCCGGGCCCACTTCTCAAAAAATTACTAAACTTACATTACCGGATTCCTCGTCTCGCCACGAGTTCATACATACCACAACTCCCAAATCCGAGCTCCAATGACCTATAAAATTCCAATTTGAATTATCAAAAACTCAAGCCCTAGTTCTTAACTTTTTAACCAACTTCCATGAATTTAAATGTTGAAATCATAATTTGATGATGTTTCAAGGCCATGAGACTTACCTCCGATCATTCCTCCTTGAATCCCTCTTCAAACTCGCCTCAAAGCTCTCAAAGCTTGCTAAAAAATGGTGGAAAATGAACCTAAGTCGCGGATGAAATGTTCTTAAAACATTCTGCCCAGGTGACATTTCTTCTATGCGAACGCGAGGTCCCACTCGCGTTCGCGATGCACTAAAATTCCACTGGCCAATTTTACCCTTCGCGAACACGGTGGCTTACCCGCGAATGCGATGCTTTAGCTGCTACTACTAGGCGAACGCGAGTCTTATGACGCGTACACGAAGAACAAATATTACGGAACCTCCATTCCTCTTATGCGAACGCGATACCCGTCACGCGAACGCGATGCATACTCCTAGGGCCCTTAGCGAATGCTATGCTCTATATGCGAACGCGAAGCACAAAGACTCAGGGACCCAACTCTCTTCTACGCGAACGCGTGCTTCTCACTGCGAATGCGATGCTCCAGGACTTTCCCTTACGCGAACGAGAACCTTCCTTCGTGAACGCGAAGGCCAAATCTGGCCTGCACCTGCTGCTAAATTTTCTGCAATATTTTCCAACTCTAAACTCCCCGTTAGCCATCCGAAATCATCCCCAGGCCCCCGGGACCTCAACAAAAAGCACCAACATAACCCATAACATCATTCAAACTTGTTCCAATCATCAAATCATATCAAACAACGCTAAAACCATCAATTCACATCGGATTCAAGACTAAGTTTTCTTCAAAAGTTCCGAAATGCGCATTCGATCAAAAACCCGACCAAATGATGTCCGAATGAACTGAAAGTTTGCACACATATTCAAAATCACCCAACGAAGCTACAACATCTCTCAAAATTCCATTCCGACCCTCAGATCAAAATCTCACCCATCAACCGAAATTCGCCAAAATTCTAACTTCGCCAATTCAAGTCTAATTCTACACCGGACTTCCAAAATCAATTCTGATCACGCTTCTAAGTCACAATTCACCTCCCGAAGCTAACCGAATCACTAGAAATCACATCCGAGCCCTCTAACTCAATAGTCAACATTCGGTTGACTTTTCCAACTTAAGCTTTCCTTGAAGAGACTAAGTGTCTCATTTCTTATCAAAAGCAACCCAAATCAACTCTAACACACCACATACTGATAAAGAAACATGAAGAAGCACTAAATGGGAGAAACGGAGCAACACCACATGAGACGACGGGTCGGGTCATCATAAATAAACCTAGGATTTAAACCTAGAAGAACAATAACCTCATGCCGGATCCCTAGTAGGACGCTTGTTTGCATCATGTGCATTTGACTTAGGGGACTCAACATAGGGGTTGGGTCTGTCTAGGACAGGTGACCTGAATTGAAATGATTATCTTGATGCATCTTACGTGCTACTTGCGCATTTATTTGCTCGGTTTGCATGTTGACCGGCTTGTATATAATGAGTGAAAATTGAGAAAATAAGCAATGTTAGGATCAAGTGAGGGTAACCACTTATTTTGAAAAACCAATGGCCAAATAGTACCGAAATGCTGCCGGATTTTTGAAAAAATGAAAATAGAAAAAAAGGAAAATAGTTGGAAAAATAGAAAGAAAATTGTTGTTTAAAATAGTTTTGATTTCGGCAACTCTTCCGGAACTACGCTAGTTTGATTCTCATCGGATGTGGGATACGTAGGCAACCCTCATCGGGTCCAACCTTCCTTTTGCAAAAATAACCCAAAAAACGTCAAATTTTAATTTTTGTCATAAATAAGTCGGGTGATGCCATTCTTGTTGAAATAAGCCGAACGTCTCCAAAAGGGTGCCGGAAGGCCGTTTTTGCAAGAACAGTCACCTTGAGTCATTTTTAAATGGTTTGCGGGCACAGCCTTAAAATCTTCCTACCAGAAGTGATGAAAGGCCGTATTCGCAAAACCAAGTCCTTGTTTTCTAAATAAAGAATTTTTTGCAAAAAATAGCCATTTTTTCAAAATAAATCATTAAATACCCCTAAATAAATGTGCAGGATGACTTCAAGTAACATCGAAACCTTCTCAGTCCTGAGTAAGATCCCCTTGAAACTTCATATGTGGTGGCATGATCTAGGAAAAGGAAGCAGAGATAATGTGGTCAAAATGTTGGGCGGCCTAGTGGATTTATTGAATATCAAGTCGAGGAAAGATATTATTGAGGCATTAATACCATTTTGGGACCCGACCCGTAACGTATTTTGGTTTTCAGATTTTGAACTCACACCTACATTAGAAGAGATTGCGGGATATGCGGGTCTCAACGGGAACCTCCGAGGTAGATACATATTGGCCCCACGACCGGTAACCCTTCATAGGTTTTTGGATTTGTTGAACATTAGCCGAGATATTCAAGACCCGCATCTGGCAAAAGGGTGTTGTACATTGCATTTCCTATATCACCGGTATGGTAACCCGAAAGGTTTCGAGGAGCCCAACACCGGCTTGACACATGCCCGACGAGGATTAGCCTTCATGGTAGCCTTTCTGGGAGTGGTGGTTTGTCCGAGAGAAGATGGTCACATAGACCTCGGCCTTGTAGGGATTCTAGATGTTGCCATGAAAATACCTACTAGCACAGTGGTTCCTCTGATCATAGCAGAAATGTACGGGGCTTTGACCAAATGTCGTGAAGGCGGGAAATTCTTTCACGGTTGCAATTTTCTCCTACAGTTGTGGATGCAAGGACACCTCTGTCATCGCACAGGCTATATGAACTACAATTTAATCGGGTTGAGTTGTATTGCAGAATTTGGGACCCGGGTGACAGGTATTGAGTTCCCTGAGGGTACTGAGGCCTGGTCGTCATGCTTAAGATCCCTGACCGCAGATAAAGTCGAATGAGCTTATGGGTGGCTTCCTGCTACTGAAGCTGTGTACACATCAGCAGAGGTCCCCTATATTCTTTTGATGGGTATCTAAAGCATACAACCTTACGCTCCTTACCGTGTTTTGCGACAACTTGGAAGATTCCAGACAGTGCACAATGATGAAGACCTGAGTGAGCAAGTCATTGAGTTAGGCCCGAAGGCTGCATTTCCTGAAGGCAGAATCCGAAAAATATGGAATGAGTGCCGGTTCCTCGAGCCTAAAACCATAATACAGGACCAAGCTAGAGGTGAGGTAGATCCCAAGTATCTGACATGGTTTGGTAAAAGATTTCAAATCCCAGAGACACCCGCTAAAAGGCCGCACGTGCAGCAATTTACCGATGGGGTTCAGGTTCAATGGGATCGGCAAGCAAAAGAAAAGGAGTACCGAGCTAGAATAGGACAGTTGGAGCAACAGGTCCGGGACCTCCAATTTGACAAGAGTGTACAGGCTGCAGCCGACGAGGGTGATAAATAGAAATTAGCTCCGGAGAACGAAGCACTCAAAGCCCAAATTAAGCAAACGAAAATAGATGCCAGGAACCAAGAAAGAAGTCTATCAGATGAAAGGTTGATCAAAGGGTTAAAGAGACAAATCTCGGACTGCCAAGAAGAATTAGAAAAATCTGAGGGAAACATGGCAAGGGTTCGGGCACAGTGGGCCAAGAAAACTGAAGAAAGAGCCCAATTTGTGCAACAAATGAGGAGAAACTACGAGGGGAGCATGGCCAAAATGAAGAGAAAAATGAATACTATGGAAGAAAAGATAGCCCAGCGGAATAAAGAATCCCAAGCCGAGAGAGACCTGTGCTATAGGTTAATTGCTGAGATGGAAAAGGAAATAAAATTGCTACAAGACCTGCACTTCCAAGACTCTCAGATGCTAGAGGCTCGTACCCAACAAATAAGCCGACTCCTCTAAGAAAAAGGTTGAATCAGGGAAAGGATCAGAAATATTGCCCACTATATTGTCATGAAGTGTCAGGCCGGTGAGCGAATGGGTCGTACCACGTCCTTTGCCTCAGTGATGATATTTGTTCGCCAGGTCATGAATGATTTAGATCCGTTGCAAAGGGGTCTTGCACGCAGGCCCGCGATGATGCCGAATGATGCCCCGTGGGCCCCGAAATTTGAAGCATTGATGTATTCTTAATTAATCGAGTCTGTATTTTTGCTTTTGAGTCTACTTTTGTAATTTCCTTTTCAAGAAAAGAAAAACAAATAGTCTAATACCTTTTGTAACTGCAGTTGTTATTAATGAAAAATTGAAAATTTCCAAAAATTGTTTTCTTATTTGCAAGAACTACGCTTGGTCTGATTCATGTGGGGTCATGATACGTAGGCAATCTACATAAGATTCGACCGTAATCCCGAAAAAGAAAAAGAGAAATACAAGGGAAAAACAAGGAAAAGAAACACAAAGGAAAAAAATAAGGCATTGAAAGAAAAACCACGGCCAAAGAAAAGAAAAAGCAGAAAATGAAAACAAAGAGAGATAAGGAAAAGAAAAATGAGAGAAAACAAAACAAAAAGGGAAAGAAAAAAAGAATAAAAGGAAAAGCCGGGGTAACGCACGCAACCGAAGCAAACATGTAGATATTCATTTAATTGTATAGGTGCATCACACTCCAATGTGCGGTTATCTATCTATTATTTGTTTTGTACTAACCGTTGTTGCTGTCATTCCAGTTGAGCTTTTTAGAAACAGTGGTTGGTTTGTGGTAAGCTGGCCTCGCATCGATACTTCACCAAATCCAAAGGAACTACAGAAATGTCATCTTAAATGACTCTGCCTGCAATCCCCATACCCGAAGACAGCCCAATCTCTAGGGTCCCGGCCTCTGAATCCCTTACAGCTGAAGAAAATTGGATGTTGCGCCTGCAATTGATGGAAATGTGGGATGCTTGGAATAACGGAAAGGAACCTCCAGGCACTATCCCCGGATTCCCGGAGTTATTCCCTAGATCTGGAGGGGTTACCACTATCCCTATCAGCCGACCAAATATTCCTCTTGGGCGACCCACTATGACTACGGACTTCTTCGGAACACCTTCTGAGGATCACCCCCAAGTGTTCCCATCTGGGATTGCTCCCAACATCTTCACAGCTCCACCAGCCTCCGCAACAACCCAACCATCACTACCAAAGCACGCTTTTGACCTCTCGGTCTTCACATTCCAGAATCCCATTTTTCAGGCTAATCCTCCTCATTACCCTCAGTACTCTTACTCTCAGCCACCATATGAGCTTATGCCGGGATAGGATAAAACCCCCAAAGCCCCAAGTAGGACGAGATGGCAAAGAGAATGAGAAGCCTCGAGCAAAGCTTGAAAAATATGCAAGGCTGAGCGGGCAGAAAAGCGTTTCCTATACAGACCTATATATGTTCCCGCATGTACACTTGCCATCAGGATTCAAAACACCAAAATTTAAAAAGCATGACGGACACGGCGACCCCATTTCTCACCTAAAAAAATATTGCAATCAGTTACAGGGTACCGGTGGCAAAGAAGAACTGTTGATGGCATATTTCGGGGAAAGCTTGATTAGTATCGCTTCATAGTGGTATATGTATCAGGATGTCTTGCATTGGCATATATGGGATGATCTGGCCCGAGACTTTGTTCGACAATTTCAGTACAATATAGACATTGCGCCAGACAGGAATTCTTTGACGAATTTAAAGAAAAGGCCCTCAGAGAGTTTCCGCGAATATGCAATAAAATGGCGCGAGCAGACGTCAAGGGTGAAGCCTCCAATGGATGAGGTGGAGATGGTCACTGTTTTCCTGCAGGCCCAGGAAGCAGACTACTTTTAAAATATGATGTTCGCTATGGGTAAGCCTTTCGTTGAGGCAATAAAAATCGGAGAGATGGTAGAGAATGGGCTAAAAACGGGCAGAATCTTGAGCCAGTCGGCCATAAGAGCAACCTCCCAAGCCATCCAAGGCGGGTCTGGAGGAACGGCTAAGGAAAAAAAGAAAGAAGAAATAGTGATGGCAGCGTCAGGAGGAAAAAGGTACCGGGCTCCTAGACCGGTGTTCTCTGAAAGAGCCCCTCAGCACTACTACCCTCACACAGATATGACTTATGCTCCTCCACCTTATGCGGTAATGAATGCTCAACCTTTCGGCCGACTGCAACCATAAGCTAACCGAAACCCACCTCCATTCCAAAGAAACCAGCCCCCTTACCAAAACAAATATAATCCCCGACCACCACAAAATAATTTCTGCCCTCGGGAACCACCTAGACGACCAAATTTTATCCCGATTGGTGAACCATACTCCAGTTTGTTCCCGAAACTCGTCCAGATGAATCTATTACAGCCTATTCCACTAAACAGGCCAAACCCAAAATCTCCAGCCTATCAACGGGGTGTCCATTGTGCCTATCATTCAGGAGCTGAAGGGCACAGTACTGACAACTGCTGGACATTGAAAAAAGCTGTGGAAGATTTGATCGAACAAGGGAAAATAGTTTTGAGGGATGAAGAAGCCCTGAATGTTGCCAATAACCCTTTGCCCTCTCACAATAACAGGCCAGTAGTTGGATGATATGTGAAGACCGAGACTTTGATCCGGCCCTAAAAGCCATAATCGCTATTGCCAATGCCGAAAGGAAGCCCAAGGCTACTCGAAACAGGAAAAAAAGGGAAAGAAGGATAAAGATGTCAAAATTGAGCCTGAAAGGAAAATTGAGACAAAAGCAGAGCCGGTGCCTCCTAAACACGGGGTTCTTTATGTTCCGCGAAGTCACCAAGAGAAACCACTGATTGTGAGCACTCCGAGAAAGTATGAAGTGAAGAAGGGGACACAGATGTATGTGCCGAAAGGGTCCTATGTGGTGTGGGGGACAATTAAATCGCCTCGGCTGAGTGAGCCAGTGGTTATTGGATGCGTACCATAGAAGCTCATGACTGACCCCTCTGTAGTGCCGTGGAACTACCAACAAACAGTGGTCACATACAAAGGCAAGGAAATTTCGGGGGAACTCCCAGGAACAGGCACTTCTAAAAAATATTCAAATGAACATGAGGTCAACAACGCCACAAGAAAGCGCTTTCCATATAAGAAGTCGATAAGCGCCGAAGAAGCAGAGGCCTTCTTTCAGAAAATGAAAATGCCGGATTATGAAACGGTGGACCAATTGAGGAAGTATCCTGAGCAAGTGTCACTATTGTCATTGGTGACCAAATCCGCCGAGCACCAGAAGATCCTTTTGAAAACCTTGAATGAGGCATACGTGCCAACTAAGATGTCAGTTGAACAACTTGAAAGGATGACAGAAAGATTCTTCGACATCAACCAACTCTCTTTCAGTAAAAATGATTTGCCTCCGGAGGGAGCTGCATAATAAAGCCCTGCACCTGACTGTCAAATGTGAGGGTTACTACGTCAAACGGGTCATGGTGGATGGAGGTTCGGGGGTTGACACCTTCCCACTCTCCATTTTGTAAGGAATGGAAATAGGGACGGGAAGGATTCGTCCGAATAATGTTTGTGTGAGAGATTTCGATGGTGTTAAAAGGGATACCATTGGTGAAATTGGTTTGATATTAGGCCCGATGGATTTCGAGGTAACATTCCAAGTGCTAGACATGGATACATCTTACAATTTGCTTCTGGGAAGGTCTTGGATCCATGCTGCAGGACTGCTGAAAAATATTCAAATGAACATGAGGTCAACAACGCCACAAGAAAGCGCTTTCCATCTAAGAAGTCGATAAGCGCCGAAGAAGCAGAGGCCTTCTTTCAGAAAATGAAAATGCCAGATTCTGTAACAGTGGACCAATTGAGGAAGTATCCTGAGCAAGTGTCACTGTTGTCATTGGTGACCAAATCCGCCGAGCACCAGAAGATTCTTTTGAAAACCTTGAATGAGGCATACGTGCCAACTAAGACGTCAGTTGAACAACTTGAAAGGATGGCAGAAAGATTCTTCGCCATCAACCAACTCTCTTTCAGTAAAAATGATTTGCCTCCGGAGGGAGCTGCCCATAATAAAGCCCTACACCTGACTGTCAAATGTGAGGGTTACTACGTCAAACGGGTCATGGTGGATGGAGGTTCGGGGGTTGACATCTGCCCACTCTCCACTTTGCAAGGAATGGAAATAGGGACGGGAAGGATTCTTCCGAATAATGTTTGTGTGAGAGCTTTCAATGGTGTTAAAAGGGATACCATAGGTGAAATTTGTTTGATATTGACCATAGGCCCGGTGGATTTCGAGGTAACATTCCAAGTGCTAGACATGGATACATCTTACAATTTGCTTCTGGGAAGGCCTTGGATCCATGCTGCAGGAGCCGTGCCCTTTACCCTCCACCAGATGGTGAAATTTGAGTACGAAGATCAGGAGATCATGGTCCACGGGTAAGGCGAGCAGTCCATATATCGTGACCTATCTATCCTATGCTTGGAGGCGAGGGAGGGAAGTGAGCATATTGTCTATCAAGCCTTTGAAATTGTGGTAGCTGACCAGTATGAGGAAGGACATCTGTGCCCCCAACCTTTCCTATCTAATGCTTCGATCATGGTGGCCAAAGAAATGATTAGACACGGTTTCAGACCAGGAAAAGTGTTGGGAAAAACTTTACAAGGAATATCCGAGTCGGTAACCCTACTTGCAACAAAAAAGTATTTCGGGATAGGCTTCCACCCAACCCCAGATGATGCGAAATGGGCCGAAGAAAGAAAGAAAGAAGGATGGGTTCTGCATCAACCATTGCCACATCTGTATGAGACCTTTGTCAAGCCTAAGTACGGCAAAGAAGAAGATGATGATGTGTTTACGGCTGAGGAAATAGAAGATATCTGTGGGGCTGTGAGGCAAATGCTTTATGAAACAAATATGGTTCATCCAGGGGAAGGGACTAGCATTGCTGAGGTGCTCTACATGGGACCAGACGCTAAACTCCAAAATTGGAAGGCTACGCCATTCCCGATCAGGCGGGAGTCCCGGTAGACTAGCCCTGTCACCTTTACTGCATCTCGAGTTGTTTCAGGGTGTAACTAGGATGTTCCTTTTAGTTTCTTGTCTTTTAAATTCATGAATGTAAACCCTGTTATCTTTCCAAATTCTAAGAAATTAAATCAATATTTCATCGACTATTTTTCCATTTATTCTTTCTGATTTTTGTTATTTTCCCTTTTTATTTTTTCTTTTCAGTTATAATAATGCGGCTTTAAATAACATGACATGCTTGTGGACTTCATACCCCGACCCCAACACGCTGTCTAACTGTGAAATAATGAATCAAGAACCGAAATATGATGCAGAAGAGGCTTTTAAGGAAATAAACCGAGAATTGGAACAATTTGAGAACAAACCTAAGCCAAATCTAAATGACAATGAACCGGTTAATTTGGGAACTGCCGAAGAAATAAGAGAAACCAAAATAAGCATTCACACAGATGAGAAAACTCGAGATGCAATAATTAACCTCTTGTGTGAGTTAAAAGATGTGTTTGCTTGGTCGTATGATGACATGCCCGGACTGAGTATGGATCTAGTGGTGCACAAACTGCCAATTTACCCCGATTGTCCTCCAGTGCAGCAAAAGCAAAGAAATTTTAAAACTGATATCATTGATAATATTAAAGAAGAAATCACAAAACAACTGAAAGCGGGGGTAATCCGAGTGGTTCGATATACTACATGGCTAGCTAATGTGGTTCCAGTGCCAAAGAAAGACGGCAAAACCCGAGTGTGTGTGGACTATCGAGATTTGAATAGGGCGAGTCCCAAAGATAATTTTTCGTTGCCCAACATCCATATCCTTGTTGATAACTGCGCCAAACATGAAATACAGTCCTTCGTGGATTGTTACGCAAGATATCACCAGGTGTTGATGGATGAAAAAAATGCCGAGAAGACAACTTTCACTACACCCTGGGGTACCTACTGCTATCGGGTCATGCCATTTGGGCTGAAGAATGCCGGGGCAACCTATATGAGAGCCATGACTGCCATTTTCCTTGACATGATGCATCAAGAGATAGAGGTGTATGTGGATGAGGTAATCATCAAGTCCCGAACTTAGAGTGACCACGTTCGAGATTTGAGAAAGTTCTTTGAACGGCTGCGCAAGTATGATTTGAAGCTGAATCCGACCAAATGTGCCTTCGGAGTCCCATCAGGCAAGCTCCTGGGTTTCATAGTCAGTAGGAGAGGTATTGAGTTAGATCCAACGAAGATAAAAGCCATTCGAGATCTGCCTCCTTCAAGAACTAAGAAAGACGTGATGAGTTTATTGGGCAGGTTAAACGATATTAGTCGTTTCATTGCTCAACTGACTACCACGTGTGAGCCCATATTCAAACTATTGAAGAAAGATGAAGCAATCAAATGGACATCCGAATGTCAAGAGGCCTTCGACAAGATTAAGGAATATCTGTCAAAGCCTCCGGTGTTGGTCCCACCTGAGATAGGGCGACCTCTTTTCTTGTATCTGACGGTGTTGGAAAACTCTTTTGGTTGCGTTCTGGGGCAACACGATATAACCGGCAAGAAAGAGCAGGCGATCTACTATCTAAGTAAGAAGTTCACCGGCTACGAGGCCAAATATACTTTGTTAGAGAGAACATGTTGTGCTCTGACGTGGGTCGCTTAGAAGTTGAGACACTATACTCAAGCCCACACTACCTACCTCATAACCAGGTTGGATCCTTTGAAATACATATTCCAGAAACTGATGCCCACTGGGAGACTGGCAAAATGGTAAATCTTGCTCACTGAATTTGACATAGTCTATGTCACTCGCACGGCAATGAAAGCCCAGGCATTGGCAGATCATTTAGCGGAAAACCTGGTTGACGAGGAATACCAACCATTGAGCTCATACTTCCCATATGAAGAAGTTAATTCAGTAGAAGCTATCTCTAAAGACACTCGTGCTTGGAAAATGTTCTTTGACGGAGCGGTAAACGCAAGAGGTGTATGCATTGGAGCAATCTTGATATCACCCAATGGCCAGCACTATCCAGCTACAGCTAGGCTCCGATTCTTCTGTACAAACAATACAGCTAAATATGAAGCCTGCATCATGGGCATGAATATGGCCATTGACCAAGATGTTGAAGATTTATTGATCATGGGGGATTCCGATCTGATTATCCGGCAAACACAGAGGGAGTGGGAGACTCGAGATGTTAAGCTCGTTCCATATAGGCAGCATGTGGAAGATCTCACCAAACGCTTCAAGTCAATAGAGTTCAGGTACATTCCTCGATTTCACAATGAACTAGCAGACGCACTCGCCACTTTAGCTTCAATGCTGCCTTACCCAGGCAATACCCATATTGATCCCCTGGAAATTCAAATCAAAGAAAGGCACGGCTATTGTAATGCAGTCGAGGTAGAATCTAGCACTCAGCCATGGTATCATGATATCAAGAGGTTTCTGAAAACACAAGAGTACCCCGAGCAAGCCACGGGAGATCAGAAGAGAATCATTAGACGGCATGCGAGTGGTTTCTTCTTAAGCAGTGATATTTTGTATAAAAAGACCCCGGACCTCAACTTGCTAAGATGTGTTGATGCTGAGGAAGCCGGAAGAATTATGCATGAAGTGCACGCAAGGGTGTGCGGACCTCATATGAATAGATATGTGTTGGCAAAGAAAATTCTGCGAGCGAGGTATTATTGGATAACCATGGAAAAGGATTGCTTTGGCTTTCTTCGAAAA
Source organism: Nicotiana glauca (assembly GCA_026770625.1). Classification (NCBI taxonomy): domain Eukaryota; kingdom Viridiplantae; phylum Streptophyta; class Magnoliopsida; order Solanales; family Solanaceae; genus Nicotiana; species Nicotiana glauca. Next base: position 34,741 of record MU740945.1, on the reverse strand, counting down.
TGCCATCAATGTCAGGTGCACGGTGATTTGATTCACGCACCTCCAACAGAGCTTCATCCGATGTCAGCACCTTGGCCATTTGTTGCCTGGGGAATGGATGTTGTCGGGACGATCGAGCCGAAAGCTTCAAATGGGCATAGATTCATATTGGTTGCAATCGATTACTTCACAAAATGGGTTGAGGCCATCACTCTCAAGTCGGTCACCAAGAAAGTTTTGGTAGACTTTGTGCATTCCAATCTCATTTGTCGCTTTGGCAGTCCTGTAACTATCATTACCGACAATGCTGCAAACTTGAATAGTCGTCTAATGAGAGAGGTACGTGAACAATTCAAGATAACACATAGAAACTCTACTCCTTATTGGCCAAAAGCCAATGGTGTCGTTGAAGCAGCGAATAAGAACATCAAGAAGATTTTGAGAAAGATTATTCAAAGCTCCAGGCAATGGCATGAAAATCTGCCTTTTCCATTACTCGGGTATCGCACCATAGTGCGTACATCAATCGGAGCGACTCCGTACTTGTTGGTTTACAGAACTGAAGCAGTCATACCTACAGAAGTAGAAATCCCTTCGCTTCGCATAATAGTTGAAGAAAAAAATTGAGGACGGTGAGTGGCTCAAAACCCGGCTAGAGCAGCTGTCATTAATTGATGAAAAACAGATGGCTGCAGTTTGCCACGGGCAGTTGTATCAACAAAGAATGGCCCGCGCCTATAACAAGAAAGTGCATCACAGGAATTTTGAAGTGGGATAGCTCGTGCTCAGACGCATTCTCCCTCATCACCAGGAAGCAAAAGGAAAGTTCGCTCTTAATTGGAAAGGTCCATACATAATATGGAAGATATTGCCAAGAGGAGCATTGTATCTGGGAGACGTCGAAGGAAATGATTCTGAAATAGCAGTCAATGCGGATGCAGTCAAAAGGTATTATGTCTAGGCTTCCTGGTTTGATAGCTTTTGTGTAATTGAGATGACGAAGGCTTTCTTTCTCGCTACCCCAAACACTATCAATCCTTTGTAAACCCTTTGAGCCGGTTACCCTTCTTTGGTCACCCTCTTTGGAACCCGGAAGTACTATTAAAAAAAAGAAGTAAAAGAAAAGAAAAAGGAAAAGAAAAAGAAAAGAAAATAAAACAAAAGAAAAGAAAAGAAAAACAAAACAAAAAAAACAAAATTATTGGCCTGAACTACGTTTGACTTGATTCTTAAAGGATACGTAGGCAGCCTCTCCCTGAGGTTCAGTCACACCAAAATAAAAATCCCAATTTCCCCAAAAGTTGAAACTAGGGCAGATGATATGATGGTTAGGCCATGAGCCCTCCGAAACGGTTCCAAAGTTGTAGTTCCGCCCAAATCCTTTTTACCCAAATACCTTGTTCAAGTCCTTCCCATCAATTGGCAAAGGCAGGGAGGTGAAAAACATCATTGTTGGAATATGATATAATTCAAATTGAGGGAAATAAAATGAGAGAGTCTTATCGGTGAAAACCTTCGGGCACCATAAGGCGAGGGTGAGTAGAGAAATTGAAAATGAGAGAGTCGGCTTAGTGAAAACTCTTAAAGAGCACTATCGGGTGACAGTGAGAAGAGAAATGAGAGAGGTCGATTGGCGAAAACCCGCAAAGGACGCTGTCGGCCGAAAAGAAGACATCTCATCACTAAAAGAGTCTTGGCAAGGTTCCCTGGTTTTGAAATGCATAACAATGAGTTCACGAGAAGCTGGAAAGTTTGTGTGGGTCGGGCGTCCAGTCCAAGAAGCATGTCATGTTCATTTGAAGCCAGCATGCGACCCAGATAAGTCCTTTTTTTCCCCCGAAAGGGATACTTATCTTTAAATTCATTCGCTTGCCTTTTGTATATTTCTTCCTTGAATCCCTTTCGGTTTAACATTGATTCCGAAATTACTACAAAGAAAGGTGGCAGGATTGGTTCTATCGGGCTCCACCTGGCAAAAGCCAAAGAAAATACCCAGCCTCAGCGGACGAGTCAGTCCAATCCCGGTTGAACATGGTGGTTGAGGCTTTCGAAGCGAAGACATTCGAAAAGAAAGAAATTCAAAGACGAAGGTCCTAAAGAGCAGAATAAAGTGAAAATTCTAGAGCCCATACGAGCGAGTCATAATGAAATCCTGAGAGTTGAACCCGGTCGGTTTGAAAAGAGATTCACCCTCAAGGCCAACAAGCAGCAAAGTTCTCAACGGAAAGGGGGCCGGGATCAAGCAATTGGGATGATCAAGGCCACAAAACCAACCACCGTTTCAAACTAATAAATTGTTCTTTGTTGAAAACAGGCATTATTCATAGCAACCGTGCAAGAAGCAGGTGCAGCCCAAAAGAAATGAAATGCAAAAGCGCTGAAACAGCTTTGCAGCTGGAAAACAACTAAAAAGGAAGTTTCCCCAAGATTCTTTCATGCGTTTTGCTACATAAAAAAGGAAAATATAAAAAGAAGAACAAAAGAAGGAAAAGGAAGAAAAGAAAATGAAAATGAAATACCAAAAGAAAAATAAATCATAGTAGTATAAGAGCTTTTTCTTTCCAAATCCCGGCCAAAAAACTGAGGATCTCCCGGCTAAAAAACCGAGGAGCTTTTTCTTTCCAAATCCAGGCCAAAAAATCGAGGATCTCCCGACCAAAAAACCGAGGAGCTTTTTCTTTCCAAATCCCAGCCAAAAATCGAGGATCGCCCAGCCAAAAAATCGAGGAGCTTTTTCTTTCCAGATCCCGGCCAAAAAATCGAGAAGCTTTTTCATTCCAAATCCCAGCCAAAAAATTGAGTATCTCTCGGCCAAAAAACCGAGGAGCTTTTTCTTTTCAAATCCCAGCCAAAAACCGAGGATCTCCTGGCCAAAAAACCGAGGAGCTTTTTGTTTCCAAATCCCGGCTAAAAAATCGAGGATCTCCCGGCCAAAAAACCGAGGAGCTTTTTCTTTCCAAATCCCGGCCAAAAATCGGAGGATCTCCCGGCCGAAAAACCGAGGAGCTTTTTCTTTCCAAATCCCGGCCAAAAACCGAGGATCTCCCGACCAAAAAACCGAGGAGCTTTTTCTTTCCAAATCCCGGCCAAAAACGAGGATCTCCCGGCCAAAAAACCGAGAAGCTTTTTCTTCCCAAATCCCGGCCAAAAACCAAGGATATCCCGGCCAAAAAGCCGAGGAGCTTTTTCTTTCCAAATCCCGGCAAAAAAACCGAGGATCTCCTGGCCAAAAATCCGTGGACCTTTTTTCTTTCCAAATCCCGGCCAAAAAACCGAGGACCTCCTGGCCAAAAAACTGAGGAGCTTTTTCTTTCCAAATCACAGCCAAAAATCGAGGATCTCCCGGCCAAAAATCGAGGAGCCATTTTCTTTCCAAATCCCGGCGAAAAAACCGAGGATCTCCCAGCCAAAAAACCGAGGAGCTTTTTCTTTCCAAATCCCGGCCAAAAATCGAGGATCTCCCGACCAAAAAATCGAGGAGCTTTTTCTTCCCAAATCCCGGCCAAAAACCGAGGATCTCCCTACAGAATCCTGATTTGATTGCTTAGATATGTGTCACAACTAACTCACAAAATTTTTCTAGTGAAAACTAGGCCAGAAAAATTTCGTTTGTTTGTTTGTTTGTTTGTTTGTTTGTTTTGGTATCTTATGCAGGTCGATCTCAAGACACAGGGTGCGAGATGACCAATGAAATGAGTCTCAATCCAGAATCAAGAAAAGAAGAAAAGAACAAAAAGAAATGAACTCAAATGTAAAGCAAGTAAGGGTGCGGATCTCTCAAAACCTGATTGAAGTCATAAGCACCGCTGATCCTATTTTGACTTAATACTGTATGACGAAGTAAACGCCTTGTGACGACCCAAAGGGTCATCACTTGTTTTATTAGTCATTCCATGCTTCTAAGGCCTTGAAAACCTCACTTTTAGTTGCCTCGATTTGCGTGCGTAGTCTGGCCGCGCAGCCGGAAAGTTTTATGTTGAAATATATGAATTATGTGAAAAATTTAAAGAACTTTGATATTAATATGATTAAAGTTGACTTTGGTCAACATTTTTGGTAAACGGACCCGGACACATAATTTGACGGTCTTGGGAGGTCCGTAGAAAAATATGGGAATTGGGCGTATGCCCGGAATTGAATTCCGAGGTCCCAGGCCCGGGAAAAGAATTTTTTCGTGAAATTATTTTCTGAAAATGTTTAAGAAAAATGAAAATGAAATTTGATCAAAAAGCAATGGTATCAGGCTCGTATTTTGGTTCCGACGCCCGGTACAGGTCATATATATTGGTTAAGCGCTTCCTGTAAAATTTTGTTGAAAACGGACGTCGTTTGATGTGTTTCGGCCTTAAATTGCAAAATTGGGAAGTTTATGAAATTTGAAAGATTTCTTGGATTTAAGGCTCAATTCATTAATTTTGATGTTATTTTGGCGATTTGATCACTCGAGCAAGTTCGTATGATGTTTTTGAGTCAGTGTGCATATTTGGTTTGGAGCCCCGAAGGCTCGGGTGAGTTTCAGTTAGGTGTCAGAGTGCTTTTGGCCTCGAAAAATGCAGCAGAATTGCTGCTGCATTCTGTCCAGAAAATCCTTCTATGCGATCGCATAGGTCTTGCTGCGATCGCATTGAGTAAATCTTGAGGACCATGAAAATCCTTCTATGCGATCGCATAAAGTAAATCTTGAGGCCCAGAATAGCTTCTCCTCGATTGCATAGCTTCTCCTCGATCGCATAGAGTAAAGTCAGCCCCCCCTCCTTTTCCTTCTATGCGTTCGCATATGTCCTTATGCGATCGCACTGCCCATCAGACCATACTCTATGCGATCGCATCCCAGGCCTTGCGATCGCATAGAGCAAATTCCGCCCAGTGATTTTAAGTTTTGAAAAACAGAACAGAAACGGGATTATATCCCATTTCTGAAAACTCTCTCTTCTCTAGCAGCTTTTTGGGCGATTTTTGGGCGATTCTTCATCAAACTTTCTTGGGTAAGTAATTCCTAACTCGTTATCTTCATTTTTCATCAACATCAATCAAATTCTTAGGCCTAAACATGTGAAAATAGGTAGAAAATTAGAGAATTGGGTATAGTTAGGGTTTTCAAAGAATTTGTGATTTAGACCTCGTTTTGGGGTCGAACTTAAGAACAAATTATATATTTGAACTCGTGGGGTTATGGGTGACCGGAAAATGGTTCGAACCTCATGTTTTGACCATGTGGGCCCGGGGTCGATTTTCACTATTTCGGGCAGAATGTTGTAGAAAATATATTTAGCCATTTGGATTAGTTTGTGAAGTATTATTGATGATATTAAAACAATTGTGTATAGATACGATTGAATTGGAGCCAAATTCGAAAGGAAAAGGCATTGCTAAGGATTGAGTTGGCCATAAACCTTCGAGGTAAGTGTTTGATCTATTCTAGCTTGAGGGAATAGGTGTTGAGTATATTTTCTAATTGTTATGTGTGGAGTCCGATGTATAGGCATGGTGACAAGTATCTATACGTTGGGGGTCGAGCAGGACCATGAGTCTTAAATTGATAATCTCACATTCTTATTTGATTCTATGAAAGAATTATTTGTTGAGCCTTGGTACCGAGTTATTGTATCTTCCCTTGCTGGGATAATTGAGTTGTTGGTTGTATTCCCTTGTCGGGAGCTTTTTCAATTATTGTCACTCCCCTCGTACTTGAGTTGCATTTATAGTTTGGGTGAGTTCTTGGCATGAATATAACGAGTTTCGGGTTGCATGCTGCAACTGTATAATATAATAATCGGAAGGGTCGGGTTGCATGCCGCATCACTAACAAATATATAATCGGAAGGGTCGGGTTGCACGCCGCAACGTTATAATATAAAAATCGGAAGGTCGGGTTGCGTTCCGCAATTGAGTATGGACCAAGTATGTTGATTTCATATGTAGAGTTGTTCTGTGTTTTTCCTTATCTGTCGTATTGTACAACTTCACTTCTTATCCGACGAGTTTATGTTTAAATTGTTGCTACCCCAAAGCATGTTTTCCCTTCCTAAATATTTAATGTTGCTTCCTGCTATTTTGTTATATATATATATTTTGAATTGTACAGGTTTATGTGAGTGTCTGGTTCTAGCCTTGTCACTACTTTGCCGGGATAGGCCAGACACTTACCAGCATATGGGGTCGGTTGCGCTGATTCTACACTCTGCGCTCTTTTTGCGCAGATACAGGTTTCGGACAGCAGCAACAGTGCGAGTGTTTGCATTCCGACCATTGAGACACCGAGGTAGCCTTGAAGGCATCCACAGGACCCGGCGTCTCCTCTATCTTTATTTTCATTCTGTTATCTCATGTATTCGAGACAAACAGTTTATATTTCTTTCAAACGATTGTGTTTAGTATTCTTAGAAGTTCGTGAGTATTGTGACACCGGTTCTTGGGTAGTGAATTGTGTTTGGATTTCTGTATCGCATCTAGTAACATTTACTAAGTCTTCCTCTAAATTAATTTATTCCGCTGTAATCATATTATTATTGCCAAATGTTTTAAGATAAGAGTTGAAAAACAAATGAAAGATCAGTAAGAGTTGGCTTGCCTAGCTCCCAGTAGTAGGTGCCATCACGACTCCCGATGGTGGGAAATCCGGGTCGTGACAAGTTGGTTTCAGAGCACTAGGTTACATAGGTCTCACAACTCACGAACAACCTCGGTAGAGTCTGAGGGATCGGTACGGAGACGTCTGTATTTATTCCCCAGAAGCTACAGAGCTAGGAAAAATTTCATCTTTATTCTTTCCTGTCGTTCGAACTTATTCTTCGAATGCTAACAAAAAATTTCTAATCTGTTCTTCCGCAGATGGCAAGAACACACGCTTCTTCATCTACTGACCATTAGCCTGAGGCCCCAGCAGCAGCTCCCGCTAGGGGCAGAGGCCGAGATCGAGGCTATCCTAGAGACCGAGGTAGAGGCAGAGCTCAGCCCCGAGTAGCAGCACCAGTAGCGGAGCCTCAGATTCATGTTGAGGAGGAGGTTCCAGCCCCAACAACTCCAGTGGGCCAAGCTCATGTCCCAGAGGGGTTCATTGCCACTCCGGTTCTTCAGGACGCTTTGGTCCGATTGGTTGGTTTTATGGAGGGCATTTCTAGAGCGGGTTTGCTCCCAGCAGCACCAGCCACATCTCAGGCTGGAGGAGGGACCCCAACTCATGCTATACGTACTCCGAAGCCAGTAGCTCCCCAGGTCCAGGTTCCAGTGGCAATTCAGCCAGCGGTGGTAGTTCAGCAAGGTATAGTAGCTCAGACCAGTGAAGGTGCAGCTATGTCTGCTGATGCTTTATGCAGATAGGACAGATTCACCAGGCTCTTCACTCTCACATATAGTGGCACACCTTTCGAGGATGCTCAGGATTTCATATTCACATGTCATGAGGTTCTTCGGACTATGGGTATTTTGGAGACTAATGGGGTCGACTTCGCCACTTTTCGCCTAGCAGGATCTGCCAAGACGTAGTGGAGGGATTTCTTTTTAGCCAGGCCAGCAGGGTCCCCATCATTGACATGGGACCAGTTTTCAGAGTTATTTCTGAGGAAGTTTCTCCCAATTACTCAGCGGGATGCCTTTCACTGGCAGTTTGAGCGTCTCCAGCAGGGTACTATGACAGTTACGCAGTATGAGACCCGGTTCATTGACCTTGCACGACATGCTACTGTGATACTCCCCACCGATAACGAGAGGGTGCGGAGGTTTATTGATGGGTTGGCTCAGCCGATCCGTGTTCATATGGCCATGAGTGCCGGGGTGATATTTCATTTCAGAAGGCGGCAGATGGTGCCCGCCGGATAGAGATGGCACTTGCTCAGGGAGGTGGTCATGGGTCTGAGAAGAGGCCCCGTAATTCAGGCAGATTCAGTGGTACCTCGTCTGGAGGTAGAGATTCTTATGGTAGAGGCCATCTTCCTAGGCCTTTTTAGTCAACTCCTCAAGCTTCTCACGGTCCTTCAGGTGGTCGTGGTTCTCAGCCGCATTATTCTGATCAGCAGTTGTACAGTGCACCATCAGCACCTATCAGTGCACCGCCACTTCAGAGTTTCCGAGTTGATCATTCAGGTTGGCAGGGTCAGTCTCAGTTTTCTCAGTTGCCGCATTTAGACGGGTGTTATGAGTTTGGAGATCTTAGTCACATCAGGAGATATTTCCCGAGATTGAGAGGTGCTCAGTCGCAGCAGCAGGGTTCTCGTGCTATGATTCAGGCCCCAGTTGCTCCACAGCCTACCTAGCCAGCTAGAGGCGGGGGTAGAGGACATAGAGGTGGAGGTAGAGGTCATAGAGGTTGAGCTCAGACCGACAGAAATAGAGTCCAGCCAGGAGCTGATCGTCCCAGAGATATGGCTCAGGGTGGTAGGGCCCAGCCCCGATGCTATGCACTTCCAGCCAGACCAGAGGCTGAGTCCTCAGATGCGGTTATTACAGGTATTATTCCGGTTTGTGATAGAGAGGCTTCAGTGCTATTTGACCCTGGGTCTACATATTCATACATGTCTTCTTATTTTGCAGCGTACCTGGTTCAGCCTAGTGATCCACTGGGTGTTCCTGTTTATGTGTCTACGCCAGTGGGTGATTCTATTATGGTTGTTCGAGTTCATCGGTCTTGTATTGTGGTGATTGGTGGTCTTGAGACCCGTGTCGATTTATTGATTCTAGATATGGTCGACTTTGACATTATATTAGGAATGGACTGGCTATCTCCGTATCGTGCTATCTTGGATTTCCATGCCAAGACTGTGACCTTAGCTCTGCCGAATTTGCCTCGTATAGAGTGGAAAGGAATTTTTGGTCATGCTAACCACAGTGTTATTTCGTAAGTTAAGGCTCGGCGTATGGTTGAGAAAGGGTGTTTGGCTTATCTAGCCTATGTTCGTGATTCCAGTGCCGAGGTTCCCTCTATTGATTCTGTGCCCGTGGTTCGTGAGTTTCCTGATGTTTTCCCTTCAGACCTGCCGGGTATGCCACCCGACAGGGATATTGATTTTTGCATTGATTTGGCTCCGGGCACTCGGCCCATTTCTATTCCACCATATCGCATAGCCCCGCCAAAGTTAAAGGAATTGAAGGAACAATTGCAGGATTTGCTTGAAAAGGGTTTCATTAGACCCAGTGTTTCGCCGTGGGGTGCGCCGGTATTATTTGTAAAGAAGAAAGATGGTTCTATGAGAATGTACATTGATTACCGGCAATTGAACAAGGTTACAATCAAGAATAAGTATCCACTGCCGCGAATTGATGATTTATTTGACCAGCTTCAGGGTGCCAAGGTGTTTTTAAAGATAGACTTGAGATCTGGATACCATCAGTTGAAGATTAGGGCATCTGATGTTCCTAAGACAGTATTCCGCACTCGGTACGGACATTATGAATTCCTGGTCATGTCTTTTAGGTTGACAAATGCCCCAGCAGCTTTTATGGAATTGATGAATCGAGTGTTCAGGCCTTATTCAGACTTGTTCGTGATCGTCTTCATTGATGACATATTGATATACTCTCGCATTCAGGAGGAGCATGCGCAACATCTCAGAGTGGCTCTACAGACTCTGAAAAATAGCCAACTATATGCAAAATTTTCAAAGTGTGAGTTCTGGCTAAGTTCAGTTGCATTTCTGGGTCATATTGTGACGGCAGCAGGTATTCAAGTTGATCCAAGGAAGATTGAGGCAGTCAAGAACTGGCCTAGACCTACATCAGCCACAGAGATCCAAAGTTTCTTGGGATTAGCAGGTTATTATCGGCGGTTTGTGGAGGGGTTTTAATCTATTGCAACCTCGATGACCAGATTGACGCAGAAAGGTGTCCAGTTCGAATAGTCAGACGAATGTGAGGCGAGCTTTCAGAAGCTCAAGACAGCCTTGACCACAGCACCGGTGTTGGTTTTGCCCACAGGTTTGGGACCCTATACTGTCTATTGTGATGCTTCCCGTATTGGGCTTGGTGCAGTGTTGATGCAGGATGGCAAGGTTATTGCCTATGCTTCGAGGCAATTGAAGATTCATGAAAAGAACTATCTAGTACATGATCTGGAGTTGGCGGCGATTGTTCACGCATTGAAGATTTGGAGGCACTATCTGTATGGCGGGCATGTGAAGTATTCACCGATCACAAAAGCCTTCGGTACCTGTTTAAACAGAAGGAGATGAAATTGAGGCAGAGAAGATGGTTGGAATTGTTGAAGGATTATGATATTACCATCTTATATCACCCGGGAAAAGCAAATGTGGTGGCCGATGCTTTGAGCAAGAAGTCATCTAGTATGGGCAGTCTTGCTTATATTACAGTCAGTCAGAGGCCGCTTGCTTTGGATGTTCAGGCCTTAGCCAACCGACTTGTGAGGTTGGATATTTCTAAGCCTAGTCGAGTGCTAGCTTGCACGATCGCTCGCTCTTCATTATTGGAGCGTATCCGCGATCGACAGTTTGATGATCCTCGTTTATGTGTCCTTAAAGACACGGTTCAGCGAGGAGGTGCCAAGCAGGTCACCTTAGATGCTGATGGAGTTTTGAGATTGCAAGGGCAAATATGTATGGCAAATGTTGATGGACTTTGATAATTGATTTTAGAGGAAGCTCACAACTCTCGATATTCTATTCATCCAGGCGCAGCAAAGATGTATCAGGATTTGCGACAACATTATTGGTGGCGTAGAATGAAAAAGGATATTGTGGCATATGTAGCGCGGTGTTTGAACTGTCAACAGGTTAAATATGAGCATCAGAGACCTGGTGGTTTATTTCAAAGAATTGAGCTTCCTGAGTGGAAGTGGGAGCGGATCACTATGGACTTCGTTACGGGCCTTCCGATGACTCGGAAGAAGTTTGATGTTGTTTGGGTTATTGTTGATAGGCTGACCAAGTCAGCGCATATTGTTCTGGTTGCCACAATCTATTCGTCCGAGAGGTTAGCGGGGATTTATATCAAGGAGATTGTTCGCCTTCATGGGGTGCCTATATCTATCATTTCGGATCGAGGTTCGCAGTTTACCTCGCATTTTTGGAAGACGTTTCAGAAAGAGTTGGGCACCCAGGTTCAATTGAGCACAGCATTTCATCCTCAGACGGACGGTCAGTCCGAGAGGACTATTCAGATTTTAGAAGATATGCTCCCAGCCTGTGTTACGATTTTGGAGGTTCGAAGGATCAGTTCCTGCCTTTGGCGGAGTATACTTATAATAACAGCTATCAATCGAGCATTGAGATGGCTCCTTATGAAGCCTTGTATGGTAGGCGGTGTCGTTCTCCGATTGGATGGTCTGAGCCGGGAGAGGCTCGGTTGTTGGGTACAGATTTGGTTCAGGAGGCCTTAGATAAGGTCAAGATCATTAAGGATAGGCTTCGTACAGCTCAGTCTAGGCAAAAGAGCTATGCAGATTGTAAGGTTTGAGATATAGCTTTCATGGTTGGTGAGCGAGTATTGCTCCGAGTGTCGCCTATGAAGGGCGTGATGAGATTTGGGAAGAAGGGCAAACTTAGCGCTAGGTTTATTGGCCCATTTGAGATTCTTGATCGTGTGGGAAAGGTGGCTTATAAACTTGCTTTGCCACCTAATTTGTCAGCTGTGCACCCAGTGTTTCATATATCCATGCTCCGGAAATATCACGGCGATCCATCGCACGTGTTAGATTTCAGCACTGCCCAATTGGACAAGGATCTATCTTATGAGGAGGAACCAGTAGCTATTCTAGACTGGCAGGTTCGACAGTTGAGGTCGAAGAGTTTCCCTTCTATGCGAGTTCAGTGGAGAGGTCAGCCTCCTGAGGCATCGACCTGGGAATCCGAGTCTGACATGCGGAGCCGTTACCCTCATTTATTCCCTGACTCAGGTACTTCTTTCTTTTGTCCGTTCGAGGACGAACGATTGTTTTAGAGGTGGAGAATGTGACGACTCAAAGGGTCATCACTTGTTTTCTTAGTCATTCCATGCTTCCGAGGCTTTGAAAACCTCACTTTTAGTTGCCTCGATTAGCGTGCGCAGTCTGGGCGCTCAGCCAGAAAGTTTTTATGTTGAAATATATGAATTATGAGAAACATTTGAAGAATTTTGATATTAATATGATTAAAGTTGACTTTGGTTAACATTTTTGGTAAATGGACCCGGACCCGTGATTTGACAGTCTCGGGAGGTCCATAGAAAAATATGGGACTTGGGCGTATGCCCGCAATTGAATTCCGAGGTCCAAGGCCCAAGAAATGAATTTTTTCGTGAAATTATTTTCTGAAAATATTTAAGGAAAATGAAAATGAAATTTGATCAAAAAGTAATGGTATCGGGCTCGTATTTTGGTTCCGACGCCCGGTACAGGTCATATATATTGGTTAAGCGCTTCCTGTAAAGTTTTGTTGAAAACGGACGTCGTTTGACGTGTTTCGGCCTTAAATTGGAAAATTGGGAAGTTTATGAAATTTGAAAGATTTATTGGATTTAAGGCTCAATTCATTGATTTTGATGTTATTTTGGCGATTTGATCGCTCGAGCAAGTTCATATGATGTTTTTGAGTCACTGTGCATATTTGGTTTGGAGCCCCGAGGGCTCGGGTGAGTTTCGGATAGGTGTCGGAGTGCTTTTGGCATTGGAAAATGCAGCAGAATTGCTGCTGCATTCTGTCGAGTCTATGCGATTGCANAATCCCACAGAGAACAATGTGTAGGCGATTAGGCATGTAAGAAAATTATCGCTAGTTGCGCAATGCCAAACACTAAGAATTTTGGTTGGAAAATGTTTTTATATCTAATTCCGGAAATGTAAACTAACCTAGAAAGCAAGTAAAATGATCAATGGCTACAATATGAATGCATCGGGAATTACACTCAAGTAACGATCCAATATATTTCATGATTTTTCAAATATGAGCTAGTTTATGTTAATTAGCCACAGATAATAATTCTTAATTAGCTTCTTCCGAAA
>MU740944.1:24147-34361 GCA_026770625.1 Nicotiana glauca | reverse complement strand
ACTGGACCTTCACTGAAGCAATGTTCTTTGACCTCAACTTTCTGATCTGCCTGTCCAAAATGGCCACTGGCTCCTCAACATAGGATAGATCCTTGTCCAACTGGACTAAACTGAAATCCAACACGTGCGACGGATCACCATGATATCTCCGGAGCATCGAAACATGAAATACAGGATGAACTCCGGCTAGGCTGGGAGGTAATGCAAGCTCATACGCAATCTCCCCAACTCGCCTCAAGATCTCAAAAGGCCCAATAAACCTCGGACTCAGCTTCCCTTTCTTTCCAGACCTCATGACGCCCTTCATAGGCGAGACCCGAAGCAGAACCTGCTCACCTACCATATATGCAACATCACGAACCTTCTTGTCTGCGTAAATCTTCTGTCTGGACTGGGCTGCACAGAGTCTATCCTGAATCACCTTAACCTTCTCTATTGCATCCTGAACCATCTGTGTGCCCAATACCCTGACCTCACCGGGCTCAAACCAACCCACCGGAGATCTACACCTTCTACCATATAAGGCCTCATACGGCGCCATCTGAATGCTGGACTGATAACTGTTGTTATAAGCAAACTCCGCCAGTGGCAGGAAATGATCCCATGACCCTCCAAACTCAATCACGCACGCACGGAGCATATCCTCCAGAATCTGAATAGTGCGCTCGGACTGTCCGTCTGTCTGGGGGTGAAATGTCGTGCTCAACTCCACCCGAGTGCCTAAATCCTGCTGCATGGCTCTCCAGAACCGCGAGGTAAACTGAGTACCTCTGTCTGAGATGATAGTAACTGGAATACCATGCAAACGGACGATCTCCCTGATATAAATCTCCGCCAACCGCTCCAATGAATAAGTGATACACACAGGTATGAAATGAGCGGACTTGGTCAGCCGATCCACAATGACCCAAATAGAATCAAACTTCTTCACGGTCCGTGGGAGTCCAGATACGAAGTCCATGGTGATACGCTCACACTTCCACTCCGGGATCTCTATCTGCTAAAGCAACCCACCCGGACGTTGGTGCTTATACTTCACCTGCTGGCAGTTGAGGCATCTAGACACGTAGTCAACTATATCCTTCTTCATCCGCCTCCACCAGTAGTGCTGCCTCAAGTCCTGATACATCTTCACGGCACCCGAATGGATGGAATACTGCGAGCTATGGGCCTCTGCTAGGATCAACTCTCGAAGATCATCGGCATTGGGCACACAAATCCGGCCCTGCATCCTCAATACCCCATCATCCCCGATGGTGACATCTCTGGCATCACCACGCCGAACTCTGTCCTGAAGGACAAGCAAATGAGGCTCATCATACTGCCGCTCCCTGATGCGATCAAATAGGAAGACCGAGAAACCACACAGGCTAGAACCTGGCTGGGCTCCAAAAGGTCCAATCTCACGAACTGGCTGGCTAAAGCCTGAACATCTATCGCCATGGGTCTCTCTGAGGCTGGTAAATATGCCAAACTCCCCAAACTCTCCGCCCGACGACTCAAGGCATCGGCTACCACATTGGCCTTGCCTGGGTGATAAAGAATAGTAATATCATAATCCTTTAACAACTCTAACCATCTCCTCTGATGCATATTCAGGTCCTTCTGCTTAAGCAAGTGCTGCAAACTCTGATGGTCAGTATAGACCTCACAAGGCACCTCGTACAAATAATGACGCCAAATCTTCAAGGCATTAAAAATAGCAGCTAACTCAAGATCGTGGACAGGGTAGTTCTTTTCATGTACCTTCAACTGTCTGGACGCGTAGGCAATCACCCTACCGTCCTGCATCAACACCGCTCCAAGTCCAACCCGTGAGGCATCACAATAAATTGTATAGGACCCCGAACCGGTAGGCAGCATCAAGATTGGGGCTGAAGTCAAAGCTGTCTTGAGCTTTTGGAAGCTCGCTTCATACTTCTCTATCCACTGAAATGGGGCACCTTTTTGGGTCAATCTAGTCATAAGGGCCGCAATCGACGAAAATCCCTCCACAAAGCGACGGTAATAACCCGCCAAGCTGAGGAAACTGCGAATCTCTGTAGCTGAGGAGGGCCTGGGCCAACTCTGCACGGCCTCTACCTTCCTCGGATCCACTCGAATGCCCTCACTCGATACCATGTGGCCTACGAATGCCACAGAACTCATCCAGAATTCACATTTTGAGAACTTTGCATATAATTTCTTCTCTCTCAGAGTCTGAAGCACGGTCCTCAGGTGTTGCTCATGATCTTCCCGACTCCGGGAATATACCAGAATATCATCAATAAAAATAATGACGAATGAGTCAAGATATGGCCTGAATACACTGTGCATCAAATGCATAAAAGCTGTCGGGGTATTAGTCAGCCCAAATAACATAACCAGGAACTCATAATGACCATACCGAGTCCTGAAGGCAGTATTTGGGATATTTGGCTCCCGAATCTTCAACTGATGGTAACCCGAGCGCAAATCAATCTTGGAAAATACATGTGCGCCCTGAAGCTGGTCAAACAGATCATCAATACGAGGTAAAGGATAACGGTTCTTCACTGTAACTTTGTTCAACTGGCGATAATCAATGCACATTGGCATAGAACCATCTTTCTTCTTCACAAACAAGACAGGAGCACCCCACAGCGAAACACTGGGCTGAATGAAACCCTTACCCAGCAATTCTNTCTATCGGGCGGCATGCCCGGAAGATCAGCTGGAAACACATCGGGGAAATCCCGTACCACTAGGACTGAATCAACATAAGGGGTGTCAACACTGACATCTCTCACATAAGCTAAATACGCGGCACACCCCTTCTCGACCATACATTGAGCTTTTAAGGAAAGAGATAACTCTACTGGGAGTATGATCTAAAGTACCACTCCACTCAATACGTGGAACACCTGGCATAGCCAGCATCACGGTCTTGGCGTGACAATCAAAAATAGCATGATGGGGCAACAACCAGTCCATTCCCAGAATAATATCAAAGTCAACCATACCGAGTAATAATAGATCTGCCCTGGTCTCAAAACCACGAATAGTAACCAGACATGACCGATAAACGTGGTCCAGAACAAGAGAATCTCCTACAGGAGTATAAACATAAACGGGGGCACTCAAAGAATCCCGAGGCACACCCAAATGTGAAGAAAAATAAGAAAACACATAAGAGTAAGTAGAGCGTGGATCGAATAGAACCGATGCCTCTCTGTGACAAACCAGTATAATACCTGTGATGACAGAATCGTAGGCAACAGCCTCAGTACGAGCAGGAATACAATAATATCTGGCACGGCCCCTCTCTCGAGGGCGGCCTCTATCTCCCCAGCCTCCGCCCCTGGCTGGCTGGGCAGGTGGGGTAGCAGCGGGAGCTGGGACCATAGCCTGAGAGCTTTGAGGAGCACGCTGTGGCTGAGCAGTCTGTGGAGGTGCACTCCTCCCTAGTCTAGGGCAATCCCTCACCATATGACGGGTGTCACCACACTCATAGCAAGCTCTGGGAGGACACGGTGGCTGTGACTGGCTGGAACTAGGCCTGCTGGACTGACCTCTGAAAGCACCCCGCGCAGGAGGCGCGCTAGAAACTGGAGGTGCATAATAATGCTCCTGAGGTGTAGGCGGAGCTGGAGTACTGTCGGCTGCTGGCAAAGTTGAATGTACAGGGCGACCAGAATAACCCCAACCATAACGACCTGCTGATGAGGTATGGGCACCAGAGTACTCTCGAGACCTCTTGGCCTCCCTCTCCCCTCGCTCCCTGGAGAGCATGCCCTCAATCCTCCTAGCAATGCTCACTACCTGCTGGTAGGGAATATCCATCTCTAACTCTCGATCCATGCTGGACCGGATAGGCAGAATAAGACCCTCGATAAACCTCCGAACTCTCTCCTGGACTGTGGCAACCAAAGCCGGTGCATGTCTAGCCAACCTGGTATAACGGATGGCATACTCTAAAACTGTCATAGCACCCTGGTGCAAGTGCTCAAACTCCGCACTCCATGAATCCATGAGGCTCTTGGGAACAAACTCTCTCACGAACATGTCTGAGAACTGGGTCCACGTCAGTGAAGCAGCCTCGACTGGACTGTCTATCTCATAAGCATGCCACCAATCATAGGCGGCTACCCGAAGCTGAAAGGCAGTGAAAAAAACCCCGCTAGAATCCACTATGCCTATAGTGCAAAGGATGCGATGACACTCCTCCGAAAATCCCATGGCGTCATCTGATGCTAGTCCACTGAACACTGGAGGATCATATTTCTTGAACCTCTCAAGTCTACGTTGCTTGTCCTCTAAAGCAGCTGACCCATCGTCATGCTGAACTGGTGTTGCAGGCGGCATAGGAATAACCTCTGGGACCTGCTCCATCTGCACTTTCTGCTCAGGAGTACGGGCTGCGGGAGTTTGGGCCCCTCCCCCAGCCTGGGATGTAGCTGCGGCGAGGGGAAGCAACCCCGCCTGATCCAAGGTAGTGTACATGCTCATGAACTGAGCTAGAGTCTCCTGGAGCACTGGAGTAGTAGTAGTTGTAGTAGGTGTACCAGGTGTCTGGGCTCCAACTGGATCTGCTGGTGGTACCTCAGCGGCAACTCGCGCGGGTGCTGTGGCTACACCTCGTGCGCGTCCTCGACCTCTACCCGGCCCCGGCCTTTGATGGCGGCAGCAAAGGGCGCGGGTGCCTGGTCCTCTTGTGTAGCACGTGTCCTCACCATCTGTGAGAGAATAGAAGACAGAAGTTTAGAATTGATGTCAAAATATCGCACGACAAGGAATTCAAAAGAAATGAAGATTTTTCCTAAACAGTTACATAGCCTCTCGTAGATAAATATAGACGTCTCCGTACCGATCAGCGAGACTCTAATAAACCGGCTTGTGTTTCGTGACTCCTATGAACCTAGAGCTCTGATACCAACTTGTCACGACCCTAGTTCACCGATCGTGAACATGTCGCGATGGAACCTAGTCCCCACGACCAGGTAAGCCAAACATTGCGAAAAATATAATAATTGCGGAAAAACAGAATAACCCAAATTAGTTAACTGGAAGAAAACTGTACAGTATGCCGCTCGGCATGTACAACTCAATAACACAAGTCTACTAAACTCCCCAAGACCCGAAAACTCACAGGCAACACAGTCTATAGAAATGTACAGTAGAGGTTCCAAACATCAGAATGTCTAACAACCAGAAGAAAGAAGACTAAATACTAATGGTAGAGTAAGAGGGAGACTCATCGGTCTGCGGACGCACCAGAACTACCTCGAAGTCTCTGTGATCCTCCTGCCTCACTGATGATGGTAGCTGGATGATCTGCACATGAAAAACATGCGCAGGAAGGGCATGAGTACACCACAACGGTACTCAGTAAGTGCGAAGCCTAACCTCAGTTGGGTAGTGACGAGGAAAGGTCAAGGCCCTACTGAGGTAAACATAATGAATAATAACAAGATAACGAAAAAAGTCTAAATAAAGTCTACAATAAAAATCTAAACCGGATAAGTACAGAAAAACAGTAATAGAAAGTAACGGTAACAATACAAGGCAAATACTGCTCTCAACCAGGAATAATAGCCGGGGATCTCTTGGTATCCCGAGGATCTCTTGGTATCCTCATCATATGCACTAGGGATCTCTTGGTATCCTCAATAGGTGAGTCGGGGATCTCTTGGTATCCCAATATATATATAGAAACACGTGCCAGGGATCTCTTGGTATCACGCACCTTCAATCCAGAATAAGTCAAGTACAGGGGGATCTCCCGGGAAACCGTCCCGTAATCCCAATTTAAAGCACACCATAACAGCAACTCATAATCTCGGAATAAATGCTAAACCAGTATAGGTAATAGAAATTTCTAACCTAACATGCTTCACAGAGTGCAAATAGTATAGTTAAACAATTAAGCAAGTAAGTCACCAAAGCATGCTTCTCTAAGCTAGCAAGGTCTAAACCTACAATTTAAATGAACAAGTAAATAGAAAATCTCAATGTAAATACTCCAAGTAGAAACGGGTTTACAATAATTCCTCAAGTACGCGCTCGTCAACTCACGTACAAGGCATTCAAATATTCAGAACATGTCCTAAGGGTAAAGGTTCCCCACACAAGGTTAGACAAGCCACTTACCTCGAACCGGCTCAATATCACTAGAAACCGCGCCTTTGTCACGAGTATCCGACTTCAAATGGCCCAAATATATTCAATTCAATTACATATCATAAATAATATTGCAAACAACTGATTCCACTATAGAAATTAAAGCTAGGGCGCAAAAATAGGTAAAATGACCAAAATGCCCCTCCAGCCAACGTCTCGGAATTGAATAATTTTCATATTTTCAGAATCTTCGTACTCTCGCGAGTCTAACCATATAAAAAGCTCCCAAATCGGAGGTCAAATGCCCCCTCAAAACCCCAAAGTTTGGTCTATGAACTTTTACCCCAAATTACCAAGTTTTTGATCCTAAATTCGAATTCAAATGATGTATTTAGCTATATAATGATGAAATATAATGAAAAGGAATCAAAGAAACGTTACCCAATGATTTTCTCTTCAAAACCCACAAAAAATCGCCTTCTCCCATTGTAACGACCCGGCCGGTCATTTTTGGAATTTATGCCTCGATCCCCCATTAGCTACTTTCCCTCAGCTTATTTCTGCTATTTTGGTTTGCCGGGACGTTTGGTATTAGGATTCGGAGTATTTTGGGACACTTAGTCCCTAAATGAGAGCTCAAGAGTTGGAAAATGGTCTGTAGTCAGAACAGTGTGAAGACGACCTCGGAATGGAAATCCCATGGTTCCGTTAGCTCCGTTAGGTGATTTCCGAGTTGGGAGCGTGTTCAAAATGTAATTTGGAGGTCCATAGCTCATTTAGGCTTGAAATGCCGAAGTTTGAATTTTTGAAGTTCCGGTCTGATAGTGAGTTTTTGATCCGAGGGTCGGATTTGAATTCCGGAATTTGCTATAGGTCCATCATGTCATTTGGGATGTGTGTGCAAAATTTCAGGTCGTTCGTATGAGGTTGGGTTAGGTTTTTGATCGAAAGCGTATTTTGGATGAATTTGAAGTTCTTAGGCTTGAATCCTTGATTTAATCAGGTTTCCGGTGTTGTTTGAGATGTTTTGAGGATTGGTACAAGTTCGAATAAGGTATCAGGTGGTATTGATGCTTTTGGTTGAGGTCCCGAGGGCCTCGGGATGATTTCGGATGGCTAACGGGGTAAATTTCTAAATTTGGTTGCAGCTGATATTATTTCTTCTGGTATTTTTGCTTCTGCGGCTTGGGAACCGCAGAAGCGGCACCGCATAAGCGGCTATGTCACAGCATAAGCGGAATTGGCCCCACCTCAGGAGAACCGCAAAAGCGGTCTCCTTTCCGAATAAGCGGAACCGCAAATGTGGTTACTGGTCCGCAGAAGCGGACTTTGGTCCCATTAGTTGAACCGCAAAAGCGGGACCGCAGAAGCGGTCCCTGGGCCGCAAAAGCGAAAACCACTGTTCTGTTAAAGTGAAAATTCGAGGGTTTATTTCAAAAGTATAAAAACCAATTGAGAGCTCGGGAGAAGGCGATTTTGAGTGGATTTTGAAGAGAAGATCATTGGGTAACGTTGCTTTGATCTTTTCTGGTTATATTTCATCATTTCCTAGTTAAATCAATCATTATAATTCAAATTCAAGGTCTAAAATTGGGGAAAATGGGTGAAACTTCTTAGACTTAATTATTGTGCTTTGAGGGGGAATTTGACCTCCGATTTGGGAGATTTTTATATGGTTAGACTCGTGAGAGTACGAGGGTTCTGAAAATGTGAAAATTTTTCGATTCCGAGGCATTGGGTGGAGGGGCATTTT
Source organism: Nicotiana glauca (assembly GCA_026770625.1). Taxonomy (NCBI): domain Eukaryota; kingdom Viridiplantae; phylum Streptophyta; class Magnoliopsida; order Solanales; family Solanaceae; genus Nicotiana; species Nicotiana glauca. The sequence continues at coordinate 26,530 of MU740944.1, read as the reverse complement.
GGTCATTTTACCAACTTTCGCGCCCTAGCTTTAATTTTTATAGTGGAATTAGTTGTTTACAATTTTATTTACGATATGTAATTGAATTAAATAAATTTGGGCCATTTGGAGTTGCATACTCGTGGCAAAGGCATCGTTCCTTAGTTGATTTTGCACCGGTTCGAGGTAAGTGGCTTGCCTAACCTTGTGTGGGAGACTTCGTCCCTTAGGATGTGAAAATTGGTAATTGGATGCCTTGTACGTAAGGTGACAAGCGCGTACTTGAGCTAATTGTTGAAACCCGAATTCTTACTTAAATACTTGAATTGGATTTTCTTTCATATTTGCTTTATCCTACTTGCTATTATAGCTTGTGCTAGTATAGAAGAGCATGTCTAATTGATCCAAATTGCCTAATTGCTTAAATTGCCTTAACTGTGATTATGTGGAGCATGTTAGGCCAGTATTATTTGTTGCCTTGTATTGTTGTACTTCAATTCCTGAATATTTCTCTGATTTTGGTTGCGCATTTACATTGGGACTACGGATGTGGGATTTCGGGAGCTCCCCCCCTTATTTGTTTACTTTGGGACTACGGGTTCGATTCCCTGGAGATCCCCCTGCACTTTTATTTTGGGACTACGGGACGGTATCCCGGGAGAACCCCCAGCACTTTTATTTTGGGACTACGGGACGGTATCCCGGGAGATCCCCCATTACTTTTATTTTGGGACTACGGGACGGTATCCCGGGAGATCCCCTGCACACTGATGATTGGACTACGGGACGGTATCCTGGGAGATCCTTTGATATTGATATGACAGTTGGACAACGGGACGGTATCCCGAGAGATCCATTGGACAGTTGAGCAAAGGGCTACAGGGCGGTATCCTGGGAGACCCTCGTTGGCATTCTTGTTGCAATTTAGCTGTGTTTACTCTGCGTTTCTGTTCTGTCTTTGTAGTATTATTATTTCATTGAGTTGTCTTATTACACTGCTGCGTTCATTAGTTTCGTCGGATTTCTACACTGTTAATATTTTTTGCTGCTATATTATTTTTGCCTCAGTAGGGACCTGAACTTTCCTCGTCACTACCCAACCGAGGTTAGGCTTGGCACTTACTGAGTACCGCTGTGGTGCACTCACGCCTCTTCTGCGCATGTTTTTCATGTGCAGATCCAGGTACCTCTACGCAAGCGCATCATTAGTAGCCGCAGGGAGCATTTCAGAGACTTAAGGTATATCTGCCGTGACCGCAGACCGGAGAGTCTCCCTCTCACTCTACCCTTTAGTTAGCTAAATGCTATTCTGTTCTTCCTTGTTATAGACTTTCCGGATGATTAGAGCATTGTTATGTATTATTCTTAGCTTGTGCTGCCCGTGGGTTTCCAGGTCTTTGCGATGGTTTCAGAATTTAAAGTATTAAAGTGTATGTTCCAGGCGGCAACCGTATACATTACTCATGTTATTTAGCTTTTGATTACAAATTTCGCAAATGTTGTTACTTCCGTAATGTGTTAGGTTTACCTGATCATGAAGACTAGTTGTCGTTATGACATGTTCACAATTGGTGAACTAGGGTCGTGACAAGTTGGTATCAGAGCTCTAGGTTCATAGGAGTCATGGGACACAGGCCGGTTTATTAGAGTCTCGCTGATCGGTACGGAGACGTCCGTATTTATCTGCGAGAGGCTATGTAACTGTTTAGGAAAATCTTCATTTCTTTTGAATTCCTTGTCGTGCGATATTTTGACACCAATTCTAAACTTCTGTCTTCTATTCTCTCATAGATGGTGAGGACACGTGCTACGCGAGAGGAGCCCATGTTGTCGCCGTCAGAGGCCGGGGCCGGGATAGAGGTCGAGGACGCGCCCGAGGTGCAGCCACAGCACCCACGCGCGCTGCCGCTGAGGTACCACCAGCAGATCCAATTGGAGCATAGGCACCTGGTACACCTACTACAGCTACTACTACTCTAGCGCTCCAGGAGACCCTGGCTCAGTTAATGAGCATGTACACTACTTTAGCTCAGGCGGGGTTACTTTCCCTCGCTGCAGCCACATCTCAAGCCGGGGGAGGGGCCCAGACTCCCGCAGCCCGTACTCCTGAGCAGAGAGTGCCGATGGAGCAGGTTCTAGAGGTTATTCATGTACCGCCTGCAGCACCAGTACAGCCCGGGGATGGATCGGCTGTCTTAGAGGACGAGCAGCGTAGGCTAGAGAGGTTCAAAAAATATGATCCCCCAGTGTTCAGTGGCCTAGCTTCAGATGACGCCTTAGGATTTTTGGAGGAGTGTCATCGCATTCTTCGTACTATGGGCATAGTGGAGTCTAGTGGGGTTTCTTTCACCGCCTTTCAGCTTCGGGGAGCCGCCTATGATTGGTGGCGTACTTATGAGTTGGA
>MU740942.1:8125-30078 GCA_026770625.1 Nicotiana glauca | reverse complement strand
AAGTAGAGTAAGAACTACACTTTGTAGTCCAAACTCAACCAATGAATTAGACCACCTAATGGGCTCCAAAATGGCCTAATGAATCAGGCCCATGACAGCTGACCTTTTGCACTCAAACAATCAAGAGTGCCTGGGATCGAATCCCGCAGGATGGACTGCATCTCAAATGGCTATGAAGCCAACGTTGAATCCATGTGCAGGCACTCGTTAGAGCCAATGCCCACTGAAACACATGCACCTTAAACTTGGCCAATCATATAATTGTTTGTAGCAAAGGGAAGCGAATTTGAGAGTTGATATTAATAGCAGTTCACTAATTCACTGAAAACCCAGAAGCTAATTATTAAATACTAGACTGCTGAGATTAACAATTGCAGCACAAACTCGTTTAATAAAAAAAACCTGTTTATACTAAAATGCTTTTAATGTCCATTATTTTAGGCTAAAATTAACAGCTATGATTAATCAGTCCAACACAGTCCAGTACAGATCCAAATCATTCAAATCAAAATGAATAAATCCAAACAACTTTTTCCAATCTAATATAGCTCAAATAATTATAACAAATTGTTGCAAAACTGAAGCTCCCATTTCATTTCAACTGGACATACTACAACAGGGAAGCAAGCTCGAAAATGTGTACCTGAATCATAACAGAATGAGGAGAGGTCAGCAACAACGAGCAACAGAGATCAATACAGCCCAAAACCAATTCAACAATCCAGGAGGATTTGATAAAAAACAGTCAGAACTAAGATTCAACCATAAACTTCTTGAATGCACCCAAATAGATCTGAAATTGAACTTTAAAACTTCTGAAACTCCAAAAGTGCAAATCTCAACCAAACACCAACTTAATTAAACCCAAAACTATGAAAGATGATCTCAAAAACGATCCTGGACACTTCAGCAATCAAAATCACAGTAAAACTAGCCAAAATAGGGTAATTGAACCCCTGAAACTACTCAACTTTGTTCTAAATGATCGCTGATCTTCAAACAGCAAAATCAGAACTCTAAAGCTAAGATTAGGCTGAAGCTTCCAATGAAAACAATATTATTTTTGGCTTTTCTATTGATTTTCTAATGTTTTTGGATTTTTTGAAAGGAATTCAGACTTAGAAGAGGAAATTGGGATCTGAAATTTTTAATTTTAGATATGAAGGTTGGCAGATATTTTTGGGGGGAATTTTGGAGTGCCAAACTTGTGTGTTATGGCATGGGAATGCCCTTTTATAGGCAAAGATAAGGGCAACCCCTCAATTTTCTATTTTTATTTTCAGTCCTTAGTTTATTTCAGATTAGTCCCTTATTTTGTAACTTGTTTCACAAGTTAGTATGTTAAACTTATTAACCCTTACTCTAAAGCCCTCTTGTGGAAAGTCCTAAAAGATTCTAGTTGTATCTATCATGTTCCTATCCCTTTGAAATGCCTATTTACCCTTCCTTGCATTCTAAAATTACTAGTCTTAACAGATTAAGCCATTTCTAATGCCCAAAGTACCCTTGAATACCCCCCAAAATTACTAGCCTTAATGTGAACTATAACCCCCAACCCCTTCTTACCTTAGTTACATTGGACTATAGTTAATTGAACTAAATCTTTCAGCTATATCCAATCAACCTAATTTTATTACTAAGACAAAATAAATTAAAACAAATAATTAACCCCACTAATCAGGCTACTAGAGTAGTAATTCAAACCACTCAAAATTTAATAATTCTCAGAACAGACTCGCAAACACATTTAAACCAAAGTCTAAAAATTACCAAACCAGGATTAAAAATGAAACAAAATTTCCTATAAACACTTGCAGAAAACAATTCAAAAAGGAACAATGGCCAAGTTCAGAACTAAGTTGAAATTAAAACGGAAAAACTAATTAAAACTAGACTTAACTAAATAGAACTAAGCATGAAAACAAACTAAAACCTAAATTTATGACAGAAACATGATCAACTAAAACTTAATCAAGCAATTAATATATGAACCAACTAATAAGGAATGGGATTTAAAAAAAATGAACGAACAAAGAGAAAAGAAAAAATCAAAAGAAACTTACTGCTAAATCCACTTAGCCAAATCACCGAAGTTGGTCTCTTAATTAATGTTATATGTTTATAAAACATATAGCATTAACTAAGAAATCACTTCGATGCTAGAAATCCCAAAACAGCTTCAAACTCGAACCTTAGATCTGCAATCAAAGCCCGTCTACTTGGATTTGAGGGATTCTGGGCATGTATTAGTGATGAGGGAGGACGGGTGAGGGTATGATGTGATTTTGGGGTTTTTTGGAGGATCTAAGGTTTGGGACCAGACTTTCGATATGATGTTCGAGCGAATCTGTGGGGATTCGAGGGAAAGGAATGGCAAATCCGAAAAGAGGAGAAGGAGCAGAGTACGGTGTAAAAATTTGGGGTCGATTGGGGTTGCGCCGCTGGCGGCGATGATTTCCTGCCGGCGGCGATGGGGCGGAGGATGGCAAAACCCTGGTGGGACTGTGGTCGGTGTCACAAGGAAGGGGGGGGGGGTACGAGGAAGGAATGTTTGGTCTCTAGGGTTTTCATTATTTTCAGACATTAATATTTAATGCCATGATCAAACACAGGCCGTTGGATTAATTAATATGAAGGGCTGAGATTTGACGACGTCAAACAACGTCGTTTTGGTCATGGGGCAATTGGACCGGATGGGGTTATTTGGGACCTGGGCTGGATCCGCATTTTTGGGCTCAATATCAAACATACTAGCCCAAATTTACTCAATTTATCCTATTTCTTTGTTTTCTCTTTTATTGCTTTTTTTTTTTAATTTTTTATTTTTGTATTTTTATTTTGTATTGTATTTTCTGAATTTTTTTAAAAATGCAAAAAATAAAAACAAAACTTTAACTAAACTAATTAATGGCCTAAAATTACTTTTAAAACTATTTTGTAGCAATTTTTAATTAAAGCAATAAAATGAACTATTTTTTGTCATTTTCTTCATATCCTATTCTAAAACAAATTAATCCCCTAATTAATACTAAAACATGAAGTTCAAACCTAAATGCAAATGCGTGTTTTTTTTTAAATTTTATTTTATACGAATTATCAAGCACAAATAAAATGCAGCAATTATCAAAAAATGACACCAAAATGCACAAAAATTGTAAAAATAAAGAAAAATTATTTTGTTTGAATTTTTGGGAACAATTTGCTTAGGGAAAAAATCTCGTGCTCACAACCAGCTGTCTGGCCTCTATCTGACTTAGTAGTAGCTGGCTAACCTATTCCCATCTGGCCTCCAGCCCTGGGAAGGCCTCTACCAGTCTATCCTCTACCTCTAGGAGGCTGGGCCGCTGGTGCTGGAGTCATGGGCTGCTGCCCCTGCTGCAATGCGTTGCCCCTAAGCCTGGGGCAGTGTCTCCTCATGTGACCCGGGTCTCCGCACTCAAAACAACGTGGTACGATGACCTGCTGTCCGGATGGCTGACTCTAAAAACCAGAAGACCTACTAGAAGAAGCCTGAATAGTCGGTGGGCGGTATGAACTCTCCGACATAGCACTGGAATAACAAATGGAAGAATCCGGAGGGCCTGGATACCCAATGGATGAATCCTGAATAGCCGGCGGGCGATAAGAACCCTCTGGCATGACGCTGAAATAGGAGCGCGCTGGAGCACTCCGAGCAGGTGGTGGTGTTTAAATTAGGGGCTTGCTGGGCTGACCCCTCCCACATTGACCTCTACCCCTAGCTGGGGCACCTCAGAACACCCCGGAGAATCTGGCCCTCTTATCCTGCTGCATCTGCTCTCTACCTCTCAGATGGTAACCCTCAATCCTGCGAGCAATCTCAAGTACTAGCTGATACCCTGTGCCTATCTCTACCTCTCGGGCCATACCCGACCGGATAGTGGGGTGTAACCCCGCAAGGAATGTCCGTACTCTCTCTGCCTCTGTGGGGAGTATCATAAGTGCATAGAAAGACAACTCAGAGAACCTCGCCTCTTAATCGGTCACTAACATCTGACCCTGCTATAGATGCTCAAACTGATGACCCAGCTCTTCCCTCTCAGAGGGTGGAATGTACCGATCAAGGAATAACTGTGTAAACTGACTCCAGGTGAGGGGAGGAGCACGTGGTGGCCTGCTAAGGGCGTAAGACTACTACCATCTATGGGCCTTGCCCTTAAGCTGAAAATTGGTGAAGTCAACTCCATGCGACTCATATATCCTCATGTTGTGAAGTCTATCCCTGCACCTATCAATGAAGTCCTGGGCATCCTCATGATGCTCACCCCCAAAGACTACAGGGTGCAGCCTAGTTCATCTATCCAATAAGTTCTGCGGATCGCCGTCCACAGCTGGCCTGTGCTGGGGTGCCAATCCAGGAACTGGCTGAGCCCCATCTGCAGGTAGTGCACCCGGAGTCTGGTATACTGCAGCTGCATGACCTGGAGCCTGAGCAGTAGGGGTCTGGGCTCCACCTCCTGCCTGTGAAGCAGCTGGGTCTGCTGGAAATAAACTAGCCTGAGTCATAGTGTCCATGAACTGTAGCATGCGGCCCATGACCTCCTGAAATCCCGGCGCTGTCATGATATCCATCGGGGTAGGCTTAGCTGCGGGCACCTCGCCCTGCTCCTCAATGATGGGATCCCTCACAGGACCTACCGGTGGTGCAACTGGAACAGCTCTGGGATGCCCTCATCCCCTACCGCAGGCCGGTGCCCTCCCCCGGCCTCTGCCTTAGTCTCTAATAACAGGGGGAATAGCTCCTCCCGGGTCCGGAACATTAGCAGTACGAGTCCTAACCATCTGTGAGAGAATAGAAGAGGGAAATTTAGTACATTAAGCACTGCACGACAGGAAATGAATAAAGAGTAGTCTTTCCTAATACCCTATAGCCTCTCGAAGATAAATACAAACGTCTCCGTACTGATCAACAAGACTCTATCAGGTTTGCCCATAACTCGTGAACCTATATGAACCTAGTGCTCTGATACCATATTGTCATGACCCAATTCCACAATGGGTCACGAGGGCGCCCGACACCCTTGTCAGGCAAGCCAATGCGGAAGCATTACTAAAATTCTTATGTTATTTCTAATTAAAAATAAGTGGATTAAACACTTGACTTGAAATTTAAACTAGAAGGACGAAATACTGTGAATAATATAAGTACACAACCCCAAAATAATAGTCCACCAAATGTGTTCCAGAACCTGGTGTCACAAACTACGGGCAACTAATAGAATACACATCCAAAAGAATATCGTAATATCCTACTGTCTAAATCTGAATAGATAGAAAATAACAAAAAAAATACAAAAGAGGGACTTCTTCGGCTGCGGATCGGCATGAAGGGAAAAGCAACTCATCGTAGAAGTCCCAAGTCACTCACGGGCGCGCACCGGAATGATAACCGGATCCACCTGTCTCAGGTCTTATTCATTTAAGTACAGAAGTGTAGTATGAGTACATAAACAATATGTACCCAGTAAGTATCCCGTCTAATCTCGAAGAAGTAGAGACGAGAGGTCGATTTGATACCTACTAGGGTCAAGATAATATAATAATAATGTGCTATGCAAAGCATGAAGAGTCTCTCATAACAACAAGTTAAAATGAAAAGTCATGATCATGTTCTTGACCATATTTAATTATCATTCTTCCCTTTTTACATACTTAGCAAGTAATCATGTCGTGTCTAAGCATAAGCATATATATCATGCGCAATCATGCCGAGGTCGATGACCCGCTCTAACGGAAAATAAACTGTGCACTTCCGAGGGTCTTACGGATCGTACCATAGATGCATCTATTTTCACCAAGGCGATCGGCCCGATCCATAAATATCAGGAAAACATCAGGGATGTGTTGATACCCAATTTTTCCCTAAGTATTTTATATACCCAAAATAATTTCAAAATAACATATGTATGCATATATGAGCACACCCAAGAGTTTTGGTACTTTACCAAAATTTTAATGATTTTTAAACCAATTTATTGCCTATTTTTATACCATAAAATCCAATAATTATTCCCAAAACTATCATTTTGGCAAATAGCTTATTTTTATTCTCATATTTACACCAAAATATGACTAACATGATTTTTTTACATTTTTACAGATTCACTTAGTATTGTTAAAAACTAAGTTGCACATAATTGCAATATTAGCCCGTTTTAAGATTTAATTATAATTATATTTATAAAATTAACTCCTATATTTTTAATTAGATAATTATGTATTATTAACCATTTTAGTATGTTTGATTTACTTTCAGAAATTACTTTGCTATTTTTATAAATTAAACAAGGGAAAAGTGGCTATTTAAAAGCTAGCCCTTTTTGCATTTTCAATTTTAACCGGAAGTGAGCTCAATCTCAGCCCCAAACCTGAGACCAATTCCCTAACCCAATTTAACCAGTTACCCGACCCAATACCCATTTAACCGACCCAACCCATAACCCTTTTAATCCTGGCCGTTGATCATTTAGATCAACGACCACCGTTCCCCCTTTCCTTTTTAATCCCAAATGACCTAAACCTAACCCTCATTTCTCTCAGATAGCCGCCCCCAAACTCTCTCCTTCTATCAGACGCTCCCTAGCACTCAAAACCCTAGTTGCCTCCCTCGTCTTCTTCGATCAATCTCACCGGAGTCCATGGCTTCTCAGGTCATGGACGGCCTGTGCTCACCTTCCTTCCCCCCAAGCCTTGGTTGTTCGAGATTTTGAGGTCCGACCTTGATGGTGTTCGAGTAGATCCTCCACATATCTGTGGTTCTATGTCCTCTCCGACAGTGTTCCGACGTGTTCGAGCTTTAAGAGCCTAACTATGGCTCAGATCTGTTCGAGACCAGACCCTTTTCAAGCCTTCTCATTTCTAGGGTTTTAGAGAAACCTAAAGCTATTCGAGGTTTTTCTATTTGTTTTCTCTGAGATCTATGCTATATTTGTGCTATATTCGATCTTTTAAGGTTTTTTCCCCAATTTATTTCTTTTAAAATCTTTTGATTTTCAAACTAGGGTTTCTGGAAAAACTTTCTTATTCTTGTTTCTCTTTTATTTATGTGTGTTTCATCTGTGTTTATCTCATATGTTTCTTCTCTGCTACGCACGTATTTGATCTTCCACTTTTTCTTTCTGTTAAGCACGATCCTTTTATGCTTTGCATTTGTCCTGTGCCTTTAGCCTAAGCTCGCATGATTATCTCTGCTATGTGATTTTTATTGTATGTATCTCCTACTGGGTTCTTTATGTTTGCTTGATTTATCAGATTTTTACTAAGTTCTTCCTAAGCATGCTCCATCTACTGTTTTCCTAAACCTGTATTGCTTTTTCACTTCTAAACTTGTTTGAGTGACAAGCTTTGCCTGAATGTATTCCCTACATTTCAAACTTGCTGTTTGTTTAAGAAAGAGACTACTGAGTCTATTTTATTTGTTGTTTTCTCATCTATGCATCTAATTCAAGTCAGAAACCCTAGTATTTGGGGGTTTTGACTAGCTTGACCTTGTGTTGGGACTAGGGTTCCACTCATAACCCTGATTCTCTTTCACACTCATTCCAAGTCTGTGAACCTAACCTTCTTGGTTACTCTGATTTCTTGGTAGTTTTACAACAACTCTTTCTTGTCTCTGCATGCTTTTTATATGACATTCTCCTCTTTCAAAAGGCCTTTGGTCAGCTTGTGATTGATTCCGAGTCCCTTTTTAAAGGGATCTAATTGAGTGTTGATGATTTTTCTTTAAACTAAGTTTCTCTTCACCTTTCTCGGTAAGATTCATTCGTACCAAGACTCAAACTTTGATTTTTACTGGCTGTGATTGATTGCCTTTCCTTATTTTTGTCCAAACCGTGTGCTACTAAGCTATTTCCTTAAATAATGCTCTATGTATTTGCCCCTGTTATATTGCCTTGGAAAAGATTTTAAGTCAAAGCCCTTTCCTTATTTAGCATGCCCGTTTGAAAACAATCCCTTAACTAAAGGGAAACAGCCTATGATTGATTCTCAAATTATTTTCTTACCTTCTTTTTGCCTGTTTTCTACACTATAAAAGGGGCTACCCTTTTACACTTCCGATAAAGTTTTTCTGCACAAACAGGCTTTCACACATTGGAATACTGAGTTTTTCTCTCGATTAAACTGCTTCTCATTTATAGTATTGAGCACTCTGCTTTCTACTCTCCTTTTCTCCCTTTTACCTTCTGAAATATTCTTGAGTTCTCGTGAACTCTCAAGTGTTCTGCTACAAACTTAAGTCTGCTCCTGCTGATTTCTTGCTGCTTGCTTACTCTGTTGTTCTTTTTTAAACTTTACAACTGGTATGTTCTTAGTTAAATAATTCCCCCTTCACCATGAGTTTATTTCTTAGTTTTTTATGCTTTCCTTCACCATGAGTTTATTTCTTAGTTTTTTATGCTTTCCTTCCTCATGTTCCTGCCATTAATGTGCTTACATGAATTCCCACTTCCCCTTTCCCCTTTATGTGTTGAGCCTGACTTGGGTCTGGTGGTGTCCTAATCATTACTCAGACTCAGGTCTGACCCTCAAGGGTCTGCTCCTAACTTGTTTGACCAAATAAATGGTCAGGGGTGTGCTAGTCTGCACCTATGGATGGGTATGACCACCATTTGTTATGGTTCTCCAATCACTTTGCACTTACTCCTAGTTCTAAGTTCTGCCCCTCTCTTGCAAGCCATGTTTTGGGACCCTGGAGTTCCCTCTGAACTTGGATGCCTGAGGGCAGGCTATTCCGCACTAAACTATTCTAATTCTAAATGGGTATCTTGGGTGTAAGCAGTGCCAGGAATTCCTGAAATTCCTTGGAACTTTGAAACACCCTTGATAAAGAGAAGGCTTTGGAAATCTGGATCCCGGAGTTGGTTAAACACATGTTATTGGACATCAAGATTGAATTAGGCTGCTTGGATCCAGCTGTTAGCTTTTGATGAATCTTTAATTTCCAGTTTGATTTATTGAGTTTGTAATAATTTTGTATGAAACTTGGGGAATATAGTAAAAGGGTGTGGGAGGGGTTTTTACTTTCTTGCATCAATGAAGGGTAGATATCATGACTTTAGGACTTTAATTTTCTTACTTGAAATCCTACCTATAGGATTGTCCAATATTTCCGATTCAAAGTCACCATAGATACCATGCCTATAGGGTTTAACGTTTAATTATGCTGCAAGTCATCTAGAAATTCTGCCTATAAGGTTTAATGTTTAATCATATTGCAAATCACTAGAGATCTTGCCTATAGGACTTAACGTTCATGTAATCAATGCATATAGAAATCATGCCTATAAGGAATGCATATGCATTAGGCAAACTGTAATGTTAATTAACACAATCATATTTTATAAGTTCAATAACATGCTTTAAAAAAATCGAAAATAGATACCATGCCTATAGGATTTTGCATCAAACTCGACTGATTCATTTTAAGCAATAAGAGTCTGTTAATTGGTCCTTAAACATCTTAATTCAGTAATATTTTCAAAAGCCCCAATCTTTTAATAAAACCCTCTGAACCAGTATACTTTTAAGTTCTTCAAATCTGTATCTCTTTCTAAAACGGTTTCTTTCTAAACATTCTATCTAAACATTTTACTCAGTCCCTGAAATTGTCTTTTAAAACGGTTCTGCAACTTACTTTTTCCTTAGATATTTTTGTCTCTGAAACTCTTTCACAACCATTTCTGTGTTTTATACTCGAACAACTTGATGATTCTTTTACTCATTTTTCAATTTACTACAGTCCATACTCTCTTTTCAAAATTCTTCTGCATTAGACTACTTTTCTGAAACCAGTATTTTTAAAATCACTCGCTTAAAATACCTTAATACTTGACAACTGTATCCAAGTTGCCTAATGCAGACTTTCTGCCTAAAACACATGTGTTGAACCAGTCCGTTCGCTGCTTAAATTTTAATCTAAGACCAAACTAGTATTTGTTAAGGCATGCTAAACCAAATGATCGTTTGATTTCTGGGGTTAATTTGACCTTGTATGACTGTTTGTTCTCCCCCTTTTACTTGTTACTTGTTTTGAATGTCGCAACTAGAATTTTATCCTTTAAAACTCCATGAAGGCCCCATCCCTTTCTTCCCTTTTAGGATTAGAAGTCCTAACACCCCGGGACTGATAGTTTGGGATGGTTAATAGCATGCAGTAGGTAAACGATACTGTTCCGCGCTTTAATACCTTAACGAGGTGGGAAGGGTAGACATGGAGATGATGATTACACGATAACACTATGCGTACAATCAGGTACCGGTGTTGTGCGAATGATCCATGTAATGTATGAACCTAGGACCCCCTCCCTCTTCATTAGTTTGTTATTTTCAGATTTTTTTCTAAAGTTTCCCAAAACCTTTTCAAACTTCCGATTGTGTTTATTTCCCTAAGTTATTTGCATCATTATTTGATCTCTTCCCTCATTGCTTATCTCTTCTTAAATTGCAAAACTGTTATCTTCTAAATTTCAGCCTCTTTAAATCTTTATTTGTAACAATTTTTTTTCGTATTTGCAACACTTGCTTGTTTACCTATTTGCTTGCATTTAAATTTACAATGGTAGCATGCCGGTAACCACACTAGTGGATCTTGATGGGTGCCTAACACCTTCCCCTCGGGATAATTTCAAGCCCTTACCCAACTCTGGTTTTCATCCTTAATTCTTCTTAAAGTGTCCTAATGCACTATAATCATTAGGTGGAGACTCTCCAAAATCTAAAACCCAATTCCCAAAGTGGGAATAGAGTTGTCTCCCCTAATGTAGCGAATCCGATTCCGCTCTTAGGAAAAAAAAGGGGGCGTCGACAGCATGGCGACTCCGCTAGGGACTTCTTTAGGCTTTTACCATTGCATGCTATACGCGACTTTATTGCTTTCTTTTATCGTTTTTGTTTAATGTCTTTATTTTGAAACTAACCCGTTTCTTTTGTTTCTTTTTCTTTAATTACCTTCATTTATCGCTTTTCCATCAATACTGTTGTAATTTCTGAGCAATCATTGTAAACTTTATTGTATGAACGTGAAAATACATGTCAATTTGTTTCATCCTTGTAAATTGCATCTTCAACATCATATTCCACTCGTGCCAAACGAAATTCTATAGCAACGCTTATAATGAGCGGTTGCGCACTTCCAATACTATTATCCCCTTTAAATTTGGCAAAGGCGTATTTGCGGTAAAACCAGTCGATCAACGGTGTAGTCGACGGTTCCATGCCTTTCCCTCTTGTGTTGTCCTCTCAAGGGTACCAGTCTACCACTTCAAAATAGAAACCTTACTTTGCTAAACTAAACATGCATCATGGTCAAAACTAGCCGAGTCAGTTATGTTGTCCACATAATGACTCATTAAGATAGCCTTGTCCAAAGTCCACCGGGTTTCCTTAAAACCCAAACGAATGCCTTCACGTTCTGTGGATTTATTTGGAGAACTTAAGTGCTTTGCTATGCTAATTATTGATTTAAATAGTCGAGTCCGGTGGGGGTAAGGGCCTAACACTCTGTTTTGCAGAAAATGAGGCACGAGATTCCCAGATTTGGCATGGTAACCAACATTCATCCAAGGCTGCTGAATTGGTGGAATGACCTCCACTCAAGTGATCAAACACTAGTCCGCAAGTACCTAGGGAATCTGCCTTTTCTCCTAGAGATTCAGCCCAACAACAGAATCATAGAGGCTGCAACGTTGTTCTAAGATAACGACAAATCTGTGTTCCGCTTTGGTGACCTAGAAATGACTCCTTTACTTGAGGAAATAGGGGGTCTAGCTGGGATTCCTTGGGAGACTCCGGGTTTGCTCATGCTAGAAAATCACAAAGGAAGGGGTTTTCTTAAGATGATGGGATTGAAGAAAAACCCAAACCTAACCTGTTTGAAAGACTCCTACATCCCGTTTGACTATCTATATGAGAGGTACGGCTATAGCAAGTCATACCGCACCCATTTAGACGAATTTTCTATCACCTCATTGGGGCACGTCCATAGAAGGGTTTTTGTCTTCATGTTTTGCTTTTTGGGAATGATCGTATTCCCTATGAAGAAGGCTAGGATCCACACCAGACTAGCCATGGTAACCAAGACTCTGATGGAAGGGATTGGTGGGAAAACTTTCAGCATAGTTCCCATGATCGTCGCCGAGATATACCGTGCCTTAAACAAGTGTCAACAAAGCAGTCATTTTGAGGGTTGCAATTTATTGCTTCAGCTTTGGCTCATGGAGCACCTTCGGAAAGGATAATACCGACAGGAGATCCTACGCAGAGATTGGGATGATCATATCGCCTTCCACCAGCCGAGGCGTATGAATTATATGCCAAAGCTATTCGCTCAGCCAGAGGACTCCAGAGGGTGGGTAAAATTGTTCGAAAACCTGAAAGAAGACCAGGTGCAATGGATGTTTGAGTGGTTCCTTACGGATGAATTCATTGTCCGATCCCGAGATGTACCATTTCTCATACTGATTGGTTTGAGAGGGACTTATCCTTACGTTCCTCTCCGAGCCATGAGGCAAGCTGGAAGAAGACAAATCATACCAAGGGTTGATAAAACAAGTCACCTCAGGGCTGATTTCTAGGACGATGATAGCCCTCACAGGTGCCAAGCTTAGCATTTGTGGCATTGCAAAATCATTTTGGGGAAAGAATCCATTGAGCCAGATAGGTACCACGCCGGTTATGTGCCTCATTATTTGGGTTGGTTAGAAGACAATGGCATGGGTCAGCCAAGATCCGTTCGGGGTCACAGAATTATTGACGAGCATGCTGAAACACAGGCTAAGTATAACCAACTGCACAAGAGAATATGAGAGTGTGAAAGTGAGCATCAGGAAATACAAGAAGCCCATCAGAAATTGATCGAGGAGTGGAAAGAAATGGCTTTTTCAGCGCCAACAACCGGTTAGGGTATTTGGAGCGGGGTCTAGTAGAGCTGGAAGGAAAGTTCATCAAGAGGATCGAAGATTGCCAAAATACTGAAGGAAATGCAGGCGGACATCTGGCCCGAGCCTACTTACTGCTAGGACTACACGAGTTGGTAGAGCTGTTCAAGGGAAACAAGGATACCAATTCTGGGGAAGGTCCTTCTTGGACCAAGTAGTCAGGAGTCCTTTATTTTTCTTTAATGATGTAATAAGGCCAAAGGCCACTAGTGACATTTACTTTCTGTTATTTAGAGTCATTTTGGATTCGTCTTATTTTTATCAATAAAATGAGGCATTTAGAATTATAAGTTCTCCAAAACTATTTGTCGCTAGGCCTACCTCTGGCACAATGAGGCACCAAAATTAGGACGCGATTTATATTCTTGCACAATGTGTTTAAATATTGCAATGTTTTTCCTCAGAACCCACACTAACTTGTTACCTTTTTGTTTTTCTTTTATTCCCTTCCCCAAAGGTTAGTTCGTGCATTCTGGTGCCATCGACATATTCCACAAGATCCAAGAGCCCTCCACCACCTCCTCTTCCGAGTCCTGTCCGGAACAACAAAGGTAGAATGGAAAACACAAGTGCTAGAAAGGAGATTGAAAGGGAGGAAACTTCTCAGGGTACCCCAATTGCTAAAGGAACTGCTGCTCATCTTGAACAAAAATTTCTGAAATTCCAGGAAGAGTTGGACCAAGTTCGGAACTTGGCAAGCCTATCATTCTCTCTTGCTGCTCCTGATGTCAACACCCAGAATCCCGCACCTCCACAAAACACCTCGCAACCCCAGATACAACCCACTCATACCGCAACACATGCCACACTCCAAACAACGCTCTATTACTCATCCCCGAGCCCCCGAACACCACAAATGAACATCTCTACAACACTCCTATTTACGTGGATACTATACCCCACTACACCCAACCCATCTCAAATGAACCTGAGTCTGATGACAAGGACTCCCTCATCAGGAACTTAACGGCAGAACTCAAGATATTAACTAGCCGAGTCTAGGGTGTCGAAGGTAGCAAAGGCATTGAGGGGCTGAACTATGAAGACTTATGCATTCAGCCAGATGTGGAACTTCCAGAGGGGTACAAACCTCCCAAGTTCGAAATATTCGATGGAACCGAAGATCCTAGAGTCCACCTGAGGACCTATTGCGACAAGTTGGTTGGGGATGGAAGAGACGAGAAAATCCGCATGAAACTCTTCATGAGGAGCTTAAGGGAGATGCGCTATCCTGGTATATCAGTCAAGACCCCAGGAAATGGACAAGTTGGGTAGGCATGGCATCGGACTTTATGGATAGATTTTGTTTCAATACGGAGAATGCACTAGATGTGTTCTACATACAGAATTTGAAGAAGAAGCCCACCGAAACATTCCGCGAGTATGCCACTCGTTGGAGGTCAGAAGCTGCAAAGGTTAGGCCAGCCCTGAAAGAAGAACAAATGAATAGGTTCTTCGTCCGGGCTCAGGATCCCTAATATTATGAAAGGTTGATGCTGATCGAGGGTCAAAAGTTCTCTGATATCATCAAACTCGGAGAAAGAATCGAAGAGGGCATCAAGAATGGCATGGTAACAAGTCTTGAAGCATTGCAAGCCACCGATAAAACTTTACAAACCGGTGGCACGTCCAAGAAGAAAGATGTAAGTGCCTTGATGATCGCACAGGGATCCAAATTACCACCAAAATACCATACTTACCCATCATCTCCACTTACATATCAGCCCATCCCGAATTACCAAGCACCCGCACCCTCCTATACACCTCCCATTTACCAATCTTCTCCACCTCTCACATATCAACCCACCTCACCCAGATACTCTTAATTAGCACCTATTTACCAAGCTTATAGCACTCAACCCTCTCATTATCAATCACCACCCACCCGTAAAAATTTTACAAGACCCAAACCAAATTTTGATCGTAAACCTCCCAGACAATACACATCCATCGCAGAACCAATTGACAAGCTATATGAAAGACTCAAAGCTGCTGGTTACGTTACTCCTTGATGAGTGCCGTTAGTTGAAAGATATGATTCAGACCCTGATCGATAATAAGGTCATTGTAGCAAAGGAACTCGCTCCTAATGTTCGTAACAACCCCCTGCCTGACCATAAAGGTGGAGACATTTATATGATCGAGATCGAGGATGATTGGGACCCCAAAGGGTCAATAGGTTTGATTACTGAAGGGGATGAACCAAAGAAGCTGGAAGTTACCCTTAACCCAATTATTGTAAAAAATTAGCCCTCCACGGACAATGAAGTGTGTATGTCTATGTCTTTCGAATTTGAAGCACCTCCTTCTGCAAAGGCGGCCGGGCCAATCGAAGTTGAATTCGGAGTTCCAAAGGCATCTACACCCTTTGAAGTTGCTGTGTTACCACCAAGGGTGCCTATTCCGGTGGCAATGACTGACATGACACCATTCCACTCAAATGCCATACCATGGGATTACACTGCCAAAGTTAGGAGGAAAAGAAAGACAAAGACAGGAGAAATAATTGCCGCACAAGGAATGACTAGAACAGGGAGGGTCTACACCCTAGAGCACCTAGTTGAGTCCGGTAAGCAAGCCCCGGGACGTCCCATTGAGATAGGATCCGACGATCTTTGGAGGAAAATACAGGCTAAGGAGTACTTGGTCGCTGGACAGTTGAACAAAACACCAGCATAGATATCTATCCTGGCTCTTCTGCAAAGTTCAGATGCTCACAAGAATGCCTTAATGAAGATACTGAGCGAAGCCTACGTGCCCAGCAATATAACCGGGGGTGAGATGGCGAACATGGTGGGGCAAGTGTTGGAGAGCCACAAAATAACCTTCCATGAAGAAGAATTGCCGCCAGAAGGCTTGGGCCACAACAAGGCACTGCACATCACTGTGCAGTATGAAGATTATTTCATCACCAGGGTTCTGATCGACGGGGGATCAAGCCTCAACATCTGTCCGCTTGTAACTCTCAGAACTTTGGGGAAAGGCCTACACGAGATCAAAGACGGGGCTATCAATGTCAATGCCTTCGATGGATCCCAGAGATCTACTATTGGAGAGATCATCCTGTGCTTGCAAATGGGACCAATATGGTTCGATGTCGACTTCCAAGTGATAGACGTCCCGACATCCTACAACTTGCTGTTAGGACACCCCTGGATCTACACTGTTGGAGCCGTAGCATCGACCCTGCATCAGGCGGTAAAGTTTGAATGGAACCACCAAGAGGTGATCATTCATGGTGATAGTAGAAACCCTATATATAGTCTCCAGACCATCCCGATGATTGGAGGCAGAAGGAAAATAGGCGGAGAGACATACCACCATATCGAAAGGGCCAACGCTGTAGACAAAGACAAGTGGTGGGACAACAAGATTGAAAGCATCCTGAATTGGTGTAGGTATGAGTCTGGAAAGGGACTCGACAAGAATCTCCAGGGGATCACTAAGCCCATCAAACTCAATAATCATGGCACTACCTTTCGCTTAGGTTATGATTATACTTGGAAAGAATTTTAGAACTGGTCGCCACCATGGAGCGTCCCTACTATCCATTGGAGTTTCCGATACATAGCCTGAATCAAACCTTCTAGCCAGCAGATACTATATATGGGTCCGAAGAGGACGAAACATTCGAAGCCATGAAGAATTTGTTTTTAGAGTATGATGATATGGACTGTTGTGTTCTTTTTGAGGAGGAGGGGGAGGAAGGCCCTTCCATACAAGCTGTGAACAGGGGAGATCGCCTTAGCAATTGGTCGATTAGGATCGTCAGAGCCCGGAAGGCTTCGGGGTAGCAAGGCTAAACCAAAGCAGCATGCATCGCATTTTTTTAGTTTACTTTAATAGTTAATTTTCTTTCCGCATTGTCTTTAATTTCGAAAAGAGCTCCGATGTTTCAAATAATTTTGAATTTAATCAAAGCATCTCAGTTTATCATATATATCTTGCTTATTATTTTCTTTATCATTTACTCTATTTTATACATCATTACTATTACTTATCTTGACGATGAACCAACGACTGTGACTTGCAACGAAACAACGCAACAAACGGACATAGATTCAGAAGAAGATGAAATACCTGAAGAGGTCGTCAGAGAGGTTGAGAATTTTGAGAACATACCTAAGTCCAACCTGGAAGAAACTGAGGTCATTAATTTGGGAAATACAGCGAATGTAAAATAAACCCGCATCAGTGTTCACTTGTCGCCATCGGAAAATGAGGAATATACGAAATTTTTGAAAGAATATGAGGACATATTTGCCTGGTCGTATGATGATATGACTGGCCTCAGCATGGACATTGTAGCTCATAAGTTGCCAACAGATCCAGCTTGTCTGCCAGTAAAACAGAAGCTCAGGAAATTCAAACCCGACATGAGTTTGAAAATCAAAGAAGAGGTTACTAAGCAAGTCAAGGCTAAGGTTCTCAAAGTGGTCGAGTATCCAATATGGTTAGCCAACATCGTGCCAGTACCAAAGAAGGACGGGAAGGTTAGAATCTGTGTCGACTACCGAGATCTCAACTGGGCCAGTCCCAAGGATGACTTCCCCTTGCCAAACATACACATTCTTATCGACAACTGCGCCAAGCATGAGTTACAATATTTTGTTGATTGTTTCACTGGGTATCATCAGATATGGATGGATGAGGAGGACCCTCAAAATTCTAAGGTTGATCGTTTTCAGTCATTCTGCAAAGCCGCCAGAAGCACCAACCCAGTAAACTAGGGCAGAATTTTGAGGAGGACCCTCAAAATTTCGGAGGAAGCGAGGTCGCATTGTCTTGAACCACGTTGCGGTCGTTGGTTCATCTGAAAGAAAAAATCTCTTTCAAATATATGCTTACATTATATTTACTAAATCATGCATAACTATCATTTGAATTGCTGTCGTTTAGCCACGCTACCCCAGCGATACGCGACGTTAGGAGCCACGGGAAGATGAACTAACCTTTCCCCCTCTCTATAGAACTCATGATTTTTCTTTGGATGCAGATCACAAATCACCTGAATACATTCACACACTTGCACTTTTAAGATGAGAGACCATCAGAACGATCGTTTATTTTACAAATTTGCTATCTGCACCCAACATCCCCAGTAGCCACGATATCGTAATCAGTTATCAGCTAAAAAATCTCACCACTATTCACTCTTTACATTGCTGCATTTCTGCATAAGGCTACTCATCTTCCTTTCGAGACTAAGCGTTGTCTCCATCTATATTTTCCTGCATTGTAAGGCTACCTTTCTACCTTTCGAGACTAAGTGTTGTATCCATCTGTATTTTCCTGCATTGCATAAAGCTACCTTTCTGCCTTTCATAACTAAGAGTTATCTCCATCTACATTTTCCTGCATGCATAAGGCTACCTTTTTGCCTTTCGAGACTAAGCGTTGTCTCCATCTGCATTTTCCTGCACTGCATAAGGCTACCTTTCTGCCTTTCGAGACTAAGCGTTGTCTTCATCTGCATTTTCCTGCATTACATAAGGCTACCTTTCAACCTTTCGAGACTAAGCGTTGTCTCCATCTGCATTTCCCCGCATTGCATAAGGCTACCTTTTTGCCTTTCGAGACTAATCATTGTCTCTATCCGCATTTCCTGCATTGCATAAGGCTTCCTTCCGCCTTCCGAGGTTAAGCCCTACCTCCACTTGCATGGCTGAAATATCGCCACCTTTACTTACGTCTGCAATCGGCTGAAACATCGCAAATGTTATTTAAATTTTTCTGTGGCCGAAATATCGCCATTTAAAGTTCTTGCATGGCTGAAATATCGCCACCTTTACTTACATCTTGCAATCGGCTGAAACATCGCCAAATGTTATTTAAATTTTTCTGTCGGCTGAAATATCGCCACCTTTACTTACGTCTTGCAATCGGCTGAAACATCGCCAAACGTTATTTAAATTTTTCTATTGGCTGAAATATCGCCATTTACCTTTCTTGCATGGTTGAAATATCGCCACCTTTACTTACATCTTGCAATCGGCTGAAACATCACCAAACATTATTTAAATTTTTCTATCGGCTGAAATATTGCCGTTTTATTTTTTCTTGCATCGGCTGAAACATCGACTGTCTTATTTAAATTTCCGTCGGCTGGAATATCGCCTTTTACGCTTTTTCATCGGCTGAAATACCGCCAAATCTTGCATTTCATGGGCTGAAATATCGCCAAACTGTTCAAAGGCATCATCGTTCGGAGGCATTGTCGATGCCCGACTTTTTCTAAGGCGAAATCGGGTTTACGACATTATGGACAAAACAACTCTCATTCCCTTTTCAGGAATCGGGTAATGGAATTTGAAGAGTCTCCACCTAATGATTATAGTGCATTAGGACACTTTATAAAAAGAAGAAGATTTTTTGAAAGAAAAACTAGAGTTTGGGTAAGGGCTTGAGATTATCTCGAGGGGAAGGTGTTAGACACCCCTCAAGATCCACTAGTGTGGTTCCCGGCCATGCTTAGTTGTGACTTTAAGAAGAGTAGAAAGAAACACATAATATTTGCATATAGTAGTTACAGACAAAATTTAGAATTTTAGAAAAAGAAGGGAAATGACATAAGTGATTCTAAAATAGAGGGATTAATTGGAACACAAATTTAAAAAAAAAACATTATACAAGTAAAGAAAAGGGGAAAGAGGTCCTAGGTTTAAATACAATATGGATCACATCGGTACAATACCCAGCAATCACTCCTCAAAGAGGGGTCGCACGAGATATTAGCGCACCGGTCATCATATCCATATTCTACCCTTCCCACCCCGTTAAGGTATTAAACGCGATTAGTCTCGTTTACTTATTGCATGCTAATACCCGTCCCAACCTATCAGTCCTGGGGTATTAGGACTTCTAGTCCTAAAGGGGAAGAAAGGGGTAGAGGCATATATGGGGTTTAAAAGGACAAAATGCTAGTAGTGTCAACCAAAACAAATAGCAAATAAGGGGATTGACAAACAAACATGCAAGGCTCACATAAAACCCCGTAAGTCATATAGCATATAGTTTAGCATGCCTTTCACATACTGGTTTGGTCTTTAAATTAAACTTAAGCGGCTGACGGACTAGTTTAACACATAAAATCAGATAAAAGTCTTCATTAGGCAACTCGGATCCAATTGTCAAAAATTGAAGTATTTTAAATGAGTTATTTAGAAAGCACTGATTTCAGACAAGAGCCTAATGCATAAGAATTTAAACAGGAAGTTGAAAATCGCAGAAGTTCAGAAATGACTTTGGAATCAGCATATTTGTATGAGTGAAAATATAGTAGACTTGTGAAGAGGAGTTTTGAAAGTGAAAATACCTTAAAAGAAAGAGTGAGTTAAAAGACTGTTTTGAAAGATAGATTCAAGAGATGATTAGAAAATTTAAAAGAATTGCTTCGGACAGATTTGCAGAGATTTTAAAAAGCATTGCAGGCTCATAAGAGTTTTATATTGAAAACGCGACACTGAAACGTTAAAACTAGTTACCCAGTTATTATTACTCAGACTTGTTCTCGATTTTAGAACTTATTACAGAGTGGGTAAATGGATGGCAGGTTTGGTTATCCTATAGTTTTGCCTAACGCGTATGCATTTCCTATAGACATGGTTTCTATATGCAACTTCTTACATGAATATTAAATCTTATAGACAGGGTTTCTAATGATTTGCAAGATGATAAAGCATTAAACCCTATAGGTAGATTTTCTATGTCCTGATTAAAGAAACATTATTGTGATTAAACTGGTTACGAAATGAATATTAACCTACAGTTTGCCTAGCGTTTAGGCATTTCCTATAGGCATGATTTCTATATGCAATTTGTTGTTTGATTATGAGATCCTATAGACAGGATATCTACTGATTTGCGGCATGGTTGAACATTAAATCCTATAGACATGATTTTTAAATGATTGAAAAGAATGCAAAATCCTATAGACATAATCTCTAGGTGACTTAAAGCGTTGAACCTATAGGCATGATATCTAAATGATTTAAAGCGTGGAACTTATAGGCATGATATCTAAATGACTAAATAACAACATTGGTCCTATGGGCATGGTATCTACCCTTTAGCAATAAAGTAAATCCCTCCCACACCCTTTACTAATATTTTCCGAGTTCTTTTTACAAGGTTATTACAGAATCGGAAGAAAGAAAGAAAACAATTAAAAGTACATCACAGCCTACAGCTAGATCCGAGCAGCCTAATTCAATCTCAATATCCAATAACATGTGTTTCACCAAATCCAGATTCCAGATTCCAAGGCCCTCTTTTACTCAGAGTGTTTCAAAGTTCCAAGGAGCCTCCAGGACCCCAGGCAATGCTTATACTCAGAATAATAAATATTCTAACAGAATGGTACAAGTGTGGAATTACTAGCCCTCAGGCATCCAAGTTCAAAGGGAACTCTAGGGGTCCCAAAGCATGGCTTACTAAAGGGGGGGTAGAACTTAGGAAACTAGGAATGAGTGCAAAGTGAGAGAGGAACCATAGCAGAGGGTGGTCATGCCCAGCCATGGCATAGGCTGGCACACCCCTGATCCCCTGCTTAGGTCAAACAAATAGGAGCAGACTCTGGTGAGTCAAACTTAGGGTCTGAGTGGTGATTAGGACACTGCCAGACCCAAATTAAAGCTCAACACATAAAGGGGAGAGGGAATGGGAAAGCATTTGAGTAGGGGTTCAAGAGAACCTGGTTCTAAGTCATGGGTGGCAATAATAGGATGCTACCATGACTCAGAACTGCACTCACACACAAGAGGGGGCCAAAGGGAAGGGACTCACATAGACAAGCATCTACAGAAACACAAGGAAAGCAAGAAAGCATAACAAACTAAGGGTGCAGAAGTATTGGGAAGAAGAGCATAACAGACTAGAATGAACACATAGTGCAAGAGAGCATGGCATAAAATAAACACATAGTTTAGAGGGTATTATTTAACTAGAGAGACATACCAGTTGCAAGTTTAGAACAGCAAACAACAAAAGCAAACAAATAGC
>MU740940.1:3310-13389 GCA_026770625.1 Nicotiana glauca | reverse complement strand
TCATCATATATATCATCAAAACAACATAAGAATGTGATTATTTAAGGCGTGATTATAGTCAAATTCACCTATTATGAGTTGATCATATAATTAGATCGAAGATTCCTTAGTTTTCATTCATTTAATTCCTTTTTTCTTTTTGGGTTTGAGAGCAAAGACCTCAAAGGCATAATATGCCTTTTTCTTAATGTTTAGTTAATTAACCTTTTATTTCAGTTAATTATTCAAGGTGAGTAATTCAGTGGTTTTATTTATATGAGGTCAAGTATTTTGTATGTGCATTCATTAATTGGCATCACCTAAGATTATTAAATTTTGAGAACGTAATAATATTTGAAAATTTTATTCAACACTTAGAACAAACAACAGAAAAAATGTCTAACAATAAGAGAGAGAGAGAAAGATTCTTATTGGAGAAAATTATCATTAAATATTTAAAACTTGTGATGGGCTAAAATTAAGAATTTGAATCAACAAAATAACTGAATTTCTTTAATATTGGAATAAAATCATTAAGAATATAAATTAACTAATTAGCAAAAGAATCTGATTCTATTCTTTTAAAATTTATAATATCAGTGAAATCATTTTTTAGTTAATACAACTCTCAAGATAATAAATTTATTTCTAAATGAATAATACTACGGTAAAAGAAATCATAAATTTTTGCAAAGTCGCATAATATTAAGAGTGAAAATTGCTAAAAGGCAAGCTCGAAGGAAGGAATGCGAAAATGGTGCCACATTTCAAAGTAATATTGTCTTATTTTTGTTATTATCATTTTATGGAAAATTATATCAATTTGATTATTTAGGTACACAATAGAATTTCCTTATTCCTTTAAATAAAACATTCCTTCTATGTATTAGGTACAAAAATATAAATGCAAATTTAAATAATACTATAATAAATATAAAATTTTACATCATTATAATCTCAAAAACAACATTAAATTCTAGATAATACATTTGAAATGACAAGATAATTGCATTTCAAATATATATTATTTAGTTATATTTAAATAATTTTTTAAAGTTTTATATTTTTTGATATGGGTACACGCGCGAAGCGCGTACACTAAGACTAGTTGTCACGACCCATTTTCCGTAATAGGTCATGATGGCGCCCGACACCTTTGTCGGGCCAGCCAAATGCGGAAATGTGATTTAATTCTTATTTTATTTTATTTAACCAAAGACAGTATAATAGATTTTTGAAATAAAGGAAAGGCCAGTAAAGATCATAATGTGCCAAATGACAATACAACCCCAAAATGAATGTCTACTAACGTGTGTGCCAGAACCTGGTGTCACAAGCTACGGGCAACTAGTAGAATAAACACAAAAGAATACTATACTATCCTACTGTCTGAATCAGGATAGACAGAAAAAAAATACAGAGAAAAGACTTCTTCGGCTGCGATCGGCATGAAAGAGAAGTAACTCACTGTAGAAGTCCCAGATGTGCTCGCTGATATGTACCAGAGTGACGCCCAGATCCACCTGCCTCAGATCATGTACATTTAAGTACAGAAGCGTAGTATGAGTACATAAACAACATGTACCCAGTAAGTATCCCGCCTAATCTCGAAGAAGTAGAGACGAGAGGTCGACTTGATACTTACTAAGGTCAAGATAATATAATAATAATGTAAGATATATAGCATAAGGATTTCCAATAATACAAGTTTAAAAGAAAAGTCATATTCATGTTCTTGACTATAATTCAATTACCATTTTCCCCTTTTTCATATTAAACAAGTAATCATGTCATGTCTAAACGTAAGCATAAAATCATGCGCAATCACACCGAGGTCGACGACCCGCTCCAAAAGAAAAGAAATTGTGCACTGCAGAGGGTCGAGCGGCCCGAACCATATATGCATCTATTCTCACCGAAGCGATCGGCCCCATCCATAATCATCAAGAGAAATATCAAGAATGCATATAAGGCTCAATTATATACAAGAAAATTCCTACCAAGGCTCAACAAGTTCATATGTTCACTTTTTCCTTTCCTCAATTCCCTAGCAAAACATAAACGATCATAATGGTAATTTAAAATAAGAAATATTCCCCAATTAGGCATGATGTGGGTCATAAACTACCCAAACAATTATCATTTTAGTAGCTATGCACGGACTCTCGTTACCTAGTACGTACGTAGCCCCCCCTCCCCTCCCTCCCCGCATTTAACAACAATTACTCATTTATAATCCTATGGGGATAATTCCCTCTTACAAGGTTAGAAAGGAGACTCACCTCGCTCTGAAGCACACCTCCAATATCCAGAACAAGCCCTAAACCCTCAATTCGAAGCCGAACGAGCACAAACTAATTAATAAAGCAAGAACTAGTCAATAAAGGTTCACAAGGTTGAATTCTAACTATTTAAGTGACTTCCCCAACCTTTCCCACAAGTTCTCCTAAATTTCGATCCCATGACCACGTGCCCGAATTCTGATATTTTTCGAAGGAAGTTGTTCTCTACCACCTAAGGATCATAAATATATAATTTCTAGTTCATTACATAACAAATTCCATGCTTAAATCTTAATTTTTGCTAAAACCCTAGGTCTAGCTCTAACCCTTGATTTTTCACCAAATTTTAGTGTTTAATCTACCTAATGTTCATGTAATTTAACTCATAATGGTGGAAGATTGCTTACTTTGCAATAGTACGTGAAAACCCTCTCTTTGGAACCACCAAAATCGCCCAAGTGTCGAAGGAGATATGATAAAAATGGCTTTGGGTTCGAATTAAATGAACCCTTCTGCCCAGCTATTTCCGCATTTGCGGAAGGATTCCCGCTTCTGCAGAAAAAGGGCCATTTTTGCGGAAATGAACAAGGAAGCCTGGACCGCTTCTGCGGTCAGGATCTCGCTTCTGTGGTAATGGGCCTGGGAAGGTGGATCGCATATGCGGTCTGGGGTCCGCTTAAGCGTGACCGCTTCTGCGGTCGCTGGGCCGCTTTTGCGGTTTCCCCTGGGCTTGGGCCCTTCCGCTTTTGCGATGAACATGCTGCATCTGTGGTACCACTTCTGCGGTCGAAGAACCGCAAATGCGGTTATGACAAAAGCAGCAAAGTTCAGTCCTTTTTCAAGTTTCAACTTCACTCGAGCCTCGCTCGTTTGACGCTCGGGGCTCCCGTGCCCCGTCCGAACATACCGACAAGTCTGAAATCACGAGGAGGACCTACTCGAACCCTCGAAACACTCAAAACAATGCTAAATCGAGGAATCGAACACCAAAACCAATTGAACCAAATCATTGAACTTTATGTTCTTAATTTTCTTTCAACGGGTCAAAACGCCCTTAAACTACTCGGATGGACACCAAATTTCACGGGTAGCCCTTAACTGATATTTTGGACATGTACCAAGTTTCGGAATCAAAATCCGAGCCCGGTACCTATGAAAATAATAATTTCTTAGTTTATTGAAATCTTTAAAACTTCAATTTAACAATTTCACAGAAAAATTCATTACTCGGGCTAGGGACCTCAGAATTCGATTTCGGGCATACGCCCAGGTCCCATATTTTCCCATGGGTTTCAAACTTGGCCTTTTTAGAGAAACTTAAAGAAGCAATTGGATTTATTCTTACTCAAAACTCTTCCAACTTCCGAACCACCCGTCCCCGCAAGTCATAAATTAGTTAAAGCAAGTGCGGGAAGTTTTATTTAGGTGAACAGGGTTCTAAAATACAAAACGACCAGTCGGGTCGTTACATTCTTCACCTCTTAAACAAACGTTTGTCCTGGAACGGACATAGAAAAGCATCTAGACCGCTGAATAAGTGGGGATATCTGCTCCGTATGTCCTCCTTGGATTCCCAGGTCGCCTCCTCAACAGTTGGCCCCTCCACTGGACCCTCACCGCGAAAATCCTCTTGGACCTCAACTAGTGATCCTATCTCTCAATAATGGCGATTGGATCCTCCTCGGAGCCCAAGCTCTCATCTAACTGAATGGTACTGAAATCCAACACATGTGATAGGTCGGCATGATACTTCCGAAGCATCGATACATGAAAAACTGGATGAACTCCCGGTAAATTGGGAGGTAAGTCAAGCTCATAGGCAACATATCCAACTCGCCTCAATACCTTAAAGGGACCAATAACCTGTGGGCTTAGATTTCCCTTCTTCCCAAAACTCATAATGCCCTTCATTGGCGAGACTTTCAAGAGAACCTTCTCGCCAATCATGAATGATACATCACGCGCCTTCTGATCCGCGCAACTCTTCTGCCTGGACTGATCTGTGCGGAGCCTCTCCTGAATCAACTTTACCCTATCCAAGGCATCCTGAACCAAATCTGTACCAAGTAACTTAGCCTCACCAGGCTCAAACCACCCGATAGAAGAATGACAACGCCAACCATACAATGCCTCATACGGGGCCATCTCTATGCTGGACTGATAGCTGTTATTATATGCAAACTCCGCCAAGAGTAAGAACTGATCCCACTGCCATCCAAAGTCAATCACACATGCTCTAAGCATATCCTCTAAAATCTGAACTGTCCGCTTCGACTGCCTATCGGTCTGAGGATTGAAGGCCGTGCTAAGCTCTACACGGGTCCCCAACTCACTCTGAACGGCTCTCTAGAAATGGGAAGTGAACTGAGGGCCTCTGTCTGATATGATGGAAACCGGCACACCGTGCAACCTAACTATCTCCCGAATGTAAATCTGAGCATATCTCTCCGCTGAATAAGTAGTCGCCATTGTAATGAAGTGGGCCGACTTGGTCAACCTATCCACAATAACCCACGCTGAATCAACCTTCCGCAAAGTCCGCGGCAACCCAACCACGAAATCTATGGTGATGCGCTCCCACTTTCACTCCAGAATGGGCATCCGCTGAAGTAGGCCACCTGGCCTCTGGTGCTCATATTTGACCTGCTGGCAATTCAAGCATTTAGCTACATACTCCATGATGTCCTTCTTCATCCTCCGCCACCAGTAATGCTGCCTCAAGTCACGATACATCTTCGTGGCACCTGGATGAATGGAGTACCTCAAACTGTGGGCCTCCTCTAGGATCCTCTCCCTCAAGCCATCAACATTAGGAACACATACACGACCTTGAAGCCGCAACACACCATCATCGCCAATACAAATCTCCTTGGCACCTCCCTGAAGTACCGTCTGTCTGAGGGCCGCCAAATGTGAATCATCGAACTGTCAGGCCTTAATATGCCCCAATAACAAATACTGAGCAACCACACATACTGGGACTCGGTTGGGCTCTGAGATGTCCAATCTCCCAAGTTTGTTAGCTAAAGACTAGATGTCCAAAGCTAATGGTCTCATCTCGGCAGGAATGAACGCCAAGCTACCCATGCTCTCCGCCTTTCTGCTCAAGGCATCCGCGACCACATTCGCCTTACTTGGATGATAAAGAATGGTAATGTCATAATCTTTTAGTAACTTAAGACTCTTGCACTGCCTCAAACTAAGATCTCTCTGCTTGAACAAATGCTGCAAGCTGCGATGGTCGGTGTAAACATCACATGACACCCCATACAAATAATGCCTCCATATCATGAGAGCATGAACAAACGCCGCCAACTCTAGATCGTGCACAGGATAATTCTTCTCATGAACCTTCAGCTGACGTGAAGCGTATGCAATAACTTTCCCCTCCTGCATCAATACACATCCCAAGCCAACGCGAGAAGCATCGCAATACACTGTATACGTACCTGAACTGGAAGGCAATACAAGAACTGGTGTCGTAGTCAAAGTCGTCTTGAGCTTCTGGAAGCTCTCCTCACAATCGTCGGACCAACAGAATGGGGTGCACTTTTGGGTCAATCTGGTTAGAGGTGATGCAATAGATGAAAAGCCCTGCACAAATTGCCACTAATAACCTGCCAACCCCAAAAAACTCCTGATCTCGGTCACTGAAGTAGGACGTGGACAACTCTGAACTGCCTCAATCTTCTTGGGATCCACTTTAATACCCTCCCCTGACACTACATGCCCCAAGAATGCCATTGACTCCAGCCAAAACTCGCACTTGGAGAACTTAGCATAAAGTTGCTGCTCTCGCAAGGTCTGAAGCATTACTCTCAAATGTTGCTCGTGCTCCCCCAGGCTACGCGAGTATATCAAGATGTCGTCAATGAAGACGATAACAAATGAATCAATATAAGGCCTGAACACCCTGTTCATCAAGTCTATAAACGCCGCTGGAGCATTAGTCAAGCCAAATGACATCACCAGAAACTCATAGTGGCCATATCTAGTCCTGAATGCGGTCTTCGGAACATCTGAATCCCGAATCTTCAGCTGATGATACCCTGACCTCAAGTCAATCTTAGAGAACACCCTAGCACCCTGCAGCTGGTCAAACAAATCATCAATACGGGGAAATGGATACTTGTTCTTGATGGTGACTTTGTTCAACTGGCGGTAATCAATGCACATCCGCATAGTCCCATCCTTCTTCTTTACAAATAGCACTGGTGCACTCCAAGGCGATACACTGGTCCTAACAAACCATTTTGCTAACAACTCCTCCAACTGTTCCTTCAGCTCCTTAGGAGCTATACGGTACGGCGGAATAGATATAGGCTGAGTGCCTGGAGCCAAATCAATACAGAAATCAATATCACGATCTGGAGGCATGCCAGGAAGATAAGAAGGAAAACATCGACGAACTCTCGGACTACTGGCAATGAATCAATCGTCGGGGAATCTGCAGTGGTGTCTCGAACATAAGCTAAATAAGCCAAACACCCCTTCTCAACCATGCGCTGAGCCTTCAGGAAGGAAATAACCCTACTAGGCATATCCACAGTAGAACCCTTCCACTCCAACCTCGGCAACCCTGGCATCGCTAGTGAAATAGTATTGGCATGGCAATCAAGGATGGCGTGCTATGGAGATAGCCAATCCATGCCCAGGATGACCTCAAAATCAATCATGTCCAGCAACAGAAGATCTGCTCCAGTTCCGTAACCGCAGAAAGTAACCACACAAGAACGGTAGACCCGATCCACGACTACGGAATCGCCCACAGGAGTGGACACATGAACAGGAACACCCAAAGGCTCAAGGTAAATATCCAGGAAACGAGCAAACAGAGATGATACATATGAATAAGTAGACCCTGGATCAAATAATACTGATGCATCTCTACCGCTAACGAAAATAATACCTGTGATGACGGCATCTGAGGCCAATGCATCTGGCCTGGCTGGAAGAGCATAGAATCTAGCCGGAGCACCGGCTGTCTGGCCTCCACCTGACTGAGTAGTAGTTGGCTGACCTCTCCCTGTCTGGCCTCCACCTCTGGGTCGGCCTCTACCAGTCTCTGCCCTCCACCTCTAGGTGGTTGGGCCGCTGGTGCTGGAGTCATGGGTTGATGCCCCTGCTGTACTGCCTTGCCCCTAAGCCTGGGGCAGTATCTCCTCATGTGGCCCGTGTCCCCGCACTCAAGACAACGTGGTGCGGCGGCCTGCTGTCCGGATGGCTGACCCTGAATACTAAAAGACCCACTAGAAGAAGCCTGAATAGCTGGTGGGCGGTATGAACTCTCTAGCATAGCATTGAAATAAGAACTGGAAGAGTCCGGAGGACCTGAATACCCACTGGATGAACCCTGAGTAGCTGGGGGGCGATAAGAATTCTCTAGCATGGTGCTAAAGTAGGAGCGCGTTGGAGCATCCCGAGCAGGTAGTGGTGCTGGAACTGGGGGCCTAACCCCTCCCAAAGTGACCTCTGCCCCTAGCTGGGGCGCCTATGAACTCTCCTGAGAATCTGGCCCTCTTATCCTGCTGTATCTGCTCTCTACCCCTCAGACGGTAACCCTCAATCCTGCGAGCAATCTCAAGTACTAGTTGATACCTAGTGCACATCTTTACTACACAGGCCATACCCGACCGGATAATGGTATGTAACCCCATAACAAATCTCCATACTCTCTCCGCCTATGTGGGGAGTATCATAAGTGCATGGCAAGATAACTCAGAGAAACTCGTCTCATAATCAGTCACTGACATATGACCCTACTCTAGATGCTCAAACTGATGACGCAGCTCTTCCCTCTCAGAGGGTGAAATGTACCGATCAAGGAATAACTGAGTGAACTGACCCCAAGTGAGGGGAGGAGCGCCTGTTGGCCTACTAAGTGAATAAGACTGCCACCATCTACGAGCCCTGCCCTCCAGCTGAAAAGTAGTGAAGTCGACTCCATGCGACTCCAATATCCTCATGTTGTGGAGTCTATCCCTGCACCTGTCAATAAAATCCTGGGCATCCTCATGGCACTCACCCCCGAAGACTGGAGGGTGCAACCTAGTCCATTTGTCTAATAACTTTTGCGGATCGCCGTCCACAGATGGCCTAGGCTGGGGTGCCGCTGCAGCAATTGGCTGAACCCCATCTGCGGGTAGTGCACCCGGAGTATGATAAACTGCGACTGTATAACCTGGAGCCTGTATGGTAGGGGTCTGTGCTCCCCCTTCTGCATGTGAGGTGGCTGGATCTGCTGGAAATAAACCAGCATGAGTCATAGTATCCATGAACCGAAGCATGCGGCCCATGACCTCCTGAAATCCCGGTGCGGTAATGAAATCCACCAGAGTAGGAACAGCTGCAGGCACCTCGCCATGCTCCTCAATAGTGGGGTCCCTCACAGGATCTGCTGGTGGTGCAACTTGAACAACTCTGGGATGCCCTCGTCCCTTACCATGGGCCGGTGCCCTCCCCCGGCCTCTACCTTAGCCCCTGGCAACTGGTGGAGCAGCTCCTCCCGGGTACGGAACGTCGGCAGTATGGGTCCTTACCATTTGTGAGAAAATAGAAGAGGAAGATTTAGTATACTAACAACTACACGATGGAAATGAATAAGAGTAGTCTTTCCTAATACCCTATAGCCTCTCGAAGATAAATACAGACGTCTCTGTACCGATCTACAAGACTCTATTAGGTTTGCCCATAACTTGTGAGACCTACGTGAACCTAGTGCTCTGATACCATGTTGTTACGACCCATTTTCCGTAATAGGTCATGATAGCGCCCGACACCTTTGTCAGGCCATCCAAATGCGGAAATGTGATTTAATTCTTATTTTGTTTTATTTAACCAAAGACAATATAATAGATTTTGAAATAAAGACAAGCCCAGTAAAGATCAAAATGTGCCAAATGACAATACAATCCCAAAATGAATGTCTACTAACGTGTGTGCCAGAACCTGGTGTCACAAGCTACGGGCAACTAGTAGAATATACACAAAAGAATACTATACTATCCTACTGTCTGAATCAAGATAGACAGAAACAAAAAAAAATACATAGAAAAGACTTCTTCGGCTGCGAATCGGCATGAAAGAGAAGCAGCTCACCGTAGAAGTCCCAGATGTGCTCACTGGTACGCACCAGAGTGACGCCCAGATCCACCTGCCTCAGATCCTGTACATTTAAGTACAGAAGCGTAGCATGAGTACATAAACAACATGTACCCAGTAAGTATCCCGCCTAATCTCGAAGAAGTAGAGACTAGAGGTTGACTTGATACTTAATAAGGTCAAGATAATATAATAATAAAGTGAGATATACAACATAAGGATTTTCAATAATACAAGTTTAAAAGAAAAGTCATATTCATGTTCTTGACCATAATTCAATTACCATTTTCCCCTTTTTCATATTAAACAATTGATCATGTCATGTCTAAACGTAAGCATAAAATCATGCGTAATCACGCCGAGGTCGACGGCCCGCTCCAACAGAAAATAAATTGTGCACTGCCGAGGGTTGAGCGGCCCGAATCATAGATGCATCTATTCTCACCGAGGCGATCGGCTCGATCCATAATCATCAAGAGAAATATCAAGAATGCACATAAGGCTCAATTATATACAAGGAAGTTCCTACCAAGGCTCAACAAGTTCATATGTTCACTTTTTCCTTTCCTCAAGTCCCTAGCAAATCATAAACGATCATAGTAGTAATTTAAAATGAAAAATATTCCCCGATTAGGCATGATGTGGGTCCTAAACTACCCAAACAATTATCATTTTAGTAGCTACGCACGGACTCTCGTCACCTAGTACGTACGTAGC
>MDKF010688929.1:0-22768 GCA_026770625.1 Nicotiana glauca | reverse complement strand
CGTAATATCATCCCTGAGGGATATTTAGCGTTATAACTACAAAACTCAAGCACAACTGAGGTGCGATATACAATCAGAATTTCAGGAGCCAAGTTGCTCAGGTAACCTCATCCCAACGTGGATTCTCAACACATAAGAAATTTCTCGGGCCATTTCACAAATCACACGGCGTAATCATCACTACGCGAGATATCTGACGAAGAAGCATAAACTTAACTACTCCTCCATCTCCATGAGGACCGCGTACTAAAATGCACACATCTAGCCTGATATAGACCCATTATTCACATTAAATCTATCCATCGAATTCAAGCCAATTTTGATCACACCGAACTAGTCTAATAACCTTTCAAAGGTCCATAATAACTTCCATTTTCTTCATAGAACACAAGAACAACCATCACAATCGGAGTAATCCTCCCCAGTTCACAACCCAATATGCCAAGTGCCTTCCAGGCATGAATCTTTAATTTAACGACATCATCTCAAACTTCATACTTGGTTTACATCTTTAATCAATCAAGTGATCACATGTCACACTTATAAAATCTTCCAGTGGAACACACTCCCACAACCTACCACAAAAATATCTGGAGCGTACCTCCAAACCATCGGTCGCACTAACGTTGAAGAGCGACCAAGAATCATTAACCAGGACGCAAAACCCCTTTTTACAAAACACCGATCTTAGGTGACGCTGAAGACAATTCCAACTTACCGTAAACATCGAAACTTATCACCTGCTCATCCGAGCTCATGACATCTTGTCAAAAATTTTCCTTCACTCGTGCCATTCTCGGCCAAATTTCCACAACCAGAACTGACTCACTAGCATGCATCAAATCGGAACTAACATAGTACATAACCGTACAATCCGCTAACCAATAGCAAGCTCCCCAACTTGGCTCGAAGCCATAGATCACAACACATATACTCTATTGCTGTCGTAATATCATGGTGAGATTAAACTCACTCCATCATAAGCTCGTGAACATGAATCATCTAAAATTTTAACTCTTCTGCAATTCTTGCATTTACTCACACAATAGTTAAGCCCACTCTCTAGGTGACCAAATTTTTACCAAGTCCCAATCTTTTTCTTTTTTTTTTAAAAATTTCGGCAGAGTCTCCTTTGTAATTAGGCCTATCCACCTGCCAGCGAATCACCAAAACCATCCTAACAACACATGCACAACTTGACAAAGCATCACAATGCATATCAATTACATAAATCTCAATACTACATGTATTATACTATCAAAATTGATACATGGACATGCGTTGCACCTATTGGAATCATAACACATAGAAAATACCCTTCAACCCTCCATTATTGGGATATTTAACCAAGTAGGAACATATTCTTTCTTAAATTGTTGGTTTTGAGATTTACTGTTGAATTGGGAACGATTGTTGGTCAGGCTTGCCTAGCTTTAGGGTTGGGCGCCATCACGACCGGGTATGGGTCGTGACAGAGATAGTCTCCTAATACTCTACTAAATAAGAATTGCGTGACGATGCTCCGTTAAAAATTGAATTAAAAGAAATAATTAAAGAACGAAATTAAAGTTGTTCATAAGTTCACATTGAACCTTAGGAAATGGGACATACATCAAAAGTACTATAATGTAGGGGTATTATACTGGCAGGTCCAGCCAATTGAATGTAGATTTTCGTGAACCCAGTAGCTTTTGTATATATCCTATATATTATTAAAAAATTCAGTAAATATCCATAAATATTAGATTGTAAACACAATTACTTATTATATATTTACTTAAAATCATTATAGGTGTAACAATAAATTTTTGCGTCGAGAAAAATAAATAATCAAGACTGAAAATTGCGTAACAAATGTATATTTGATTTCAATAAATGAAAGTATTACAATCTCTATGGTATTCCTCTGATTCTTCAAGAATGTAAAGTATCTTGATGAACTTGATTTTGATTTGATTCAAGGGCTTGTAAAGCTTGATCTTGAATCTCCTCCTTGATCTTGAATTTGTTTTTGATCACGAACAAGTAATTTGATCTTGAACGCCTTGGTATTTAATTTGGCTTCGTTCTTGAACTTGAACTTATAGCTTGAGTGCTTGAACTTGTATCTTGTAGAGAAATCTGCGGTGTTTGATCCATGAGCTCTCTGCTTGCTTCTTGTTATCACTTCTGGTGTCTTCTTGCTTTATGAAAATCTCTATTTATAGTGGTAAGGAGTGGTGTAGCTCTGTTATTTGATTGGCCCATTTGAACTTACCAATACTATCCAGACACTTGGCATGATTTAATTGGCTTGGATTTCCACATCATCGACACATGGCACGATTTCATTGGCTCATTTATTTGTCTTGGATTGCCACATCACTTGACACATGAGATGATTTCATTGGCTCATTTATGTCTTGGATTGCCATGTCACTTGACACATGGCATGAGTCTGGGCTTTAAGACATGCTAATAGCTATTTAGACCTTGAGCTACTGAAGTGGGCTTGTCATTTAATTTGTAGACCAATTAAATAGACTAGCCCAACACATATATTGGATTTAAATAATTAGCCCAATCTAGCAACTATATTTATTTGGACTAATATCTTGAATTTAATATGGTCCAAATTATTTTATAAATTTAAATCCAATAAAATTTAAATGCTTACAAATGCCCCCTATTTCAAGACTTGTTGGATATAGATTTGTTAAACCATCGAAACAAGGCTTGAAGTGCGCATTTTAATCGGATTTTATCTCGGTCCAACAAGCAAATTTTATAATTTTTTTTGAATACCTCTGATAGTTAAAGATTAAAATCTTTCACCTAGTAGGAAGATTGGTAGGATTCCAAATAAAAACTAGAACTCACATTTGGAATTCTTTTAGTCTAGGTTATGGATACTCACGTCCTTAATAAAGACTTAAGTTGGACCCTTTTTTTTTTTTTTGAGTTATCCCCTTTGAATATTCCATAAAGAAGCTGAAACCTGCTTAGTAAAATTACTACCTTTTGGATACCAAAGACAAAGGTCAGTGGTACCTTTCAAGTATCTCAATATTCTCTTGATGGTAGTCAAGTGGGACTTCTTTGGATTTGCTTGAAATCGAGCACAAAGACCTATACTGAAAATAATGCCAGGTCTGCTAGCAGTAAGATACAAAGGAGAACCAATCATTCCCCTATACAACTTCTGATCAACAGATGAACCAGGTTCATCTATATCTAATTTCGTGGATGTTGCAATAGGAGAGTCAATTTCTTTGGATGTTCATTCCTGGTTTTGTTACTAAGGAATAGGTTCATGGACAAGTTCCCTCAAGGTTTGAGGATCAGTTCCTCTCTAGTCAGTTTCCCCTGTCATGTTGCCCTGGGTGAAAGGACCTGTTCCATCACATGTTCCTTGATGCTTCTTTAGGCTGGACCATGGTTTCATCATTTGAATCTTATCAGCCCAATCTCTTCATTATCTTGTTCCTGCTTCTCAGAAAGAATGTTCGTTTTAAATAACATATACATTTTTTTACACACATAGTTCTTTTACTGTATATCTTATAAGCTTTACTATGTCAAGAATATCCCAAGAATACTCCCTCATCACTTCTAGGATCAAACTTACCTAGGGAGTCTTTTCCATTATTGTGCACATAACACTTACAACCAAATGCCCTAAGATGTGATATATTTAGCTTTCTCCCTTTAAGTGACTCATAGGGAATCTTCTTAACAAGAGATCCAGTCATGCAACTATTTATGATGTAGCATGCAAAAATTCAGCAAACTTAGTATTTTAAAATTCAGTTCCATAGTAGACCTAATTGATGCAAATTGATTACCTGGTTGTTTCTGAGTTTTTCTAACAAAAGAAGTAAACATGTCAAATGCTTCATCTTTAGATGTTAAAAATAATGTCCAAGTAAACCTAGAGTAATCATCAACAAGCACCATCACATATCTTTTACCACCTCTGCTTAAGGTTCTCAGTGGACCACCGAGATCCATATGGACCAGTTCCATCATTCTAGTGGTGCTTACTACTTTCTTACATTTAAAAGAGGATCTCACCTGCTTCCCCCTTGCACAAGCCTCACAAACTTTGTCTTCCTTGAACTTGATGTTAGACATCCCTATCACCAGATCCTTGGAGACTAATTTGTTGAGTTGAATCAGACTTGCATGTCCAACTCTCTTGTGCCAAAGGAGGGGATTATTGTCCAATACACTTAAGCAAGTGAATTCATTTTCTGAAAGCATGTATTGTTTACTCTTTTTCCCTGCAAAACAATCTTGTCAATGGTAAGATTAATCACAAAATATTTGGTAATGGTGAATGCTACCAAGTTACCTTTATCACATAATTGTGATGCACTGATTAGACTGTACTTTAGGCTATCTATCAATTAGACATTCTCAATAGAGTGAGAATCAGTCTTGCCTACCTTTCCAACCCCAATGATCTCACCTTTCTTCCCATTTCCAAAGGAGTCATTACCTCTTTTGAGGTCCTCAAGTGAAAGGAACTGGTTCTTGCTTCCTGTCATATGCTTTGAGCAGCCACTATCCATGTATCATATTAGGCTGCTACCCTTCACTTGGACTCGCAAAAGGAAATCAAGAGTTAGTCTTAGGAACACAAACTAGTTTAGATTCCTTTCTATAGGCAAAATGGTGAATCAAATTCTTTTTAGCCCATCCTGGCAGCCTATTTTTTCCTTGAACAAACTTTTTATTCTTTTGACTAGCCTTTTATTTTGCAATACATTCACTTTTATAGTGACCAGTTTTACCATAGTGTGTGCAAATTTTGTTCTCAGGAAGTGTGAGGTACTTGCTTTTGGGATCCCACTTAGGTGTAGGGGTCTCGTATCCAAGTCCTCTCTTATTGCTACTATGGTGTTCATGTAGCCATGAAAGTGCATCGGAGGATCTATTCCATTTTCAGGTTTTATCTAGCTCGTGCTTAACCTTGTTTAGATCCTCCTTAAGGACTCTTATCTGGTCATCTCTTTTGTACAACTCATTTTTCATTTTTCCTACATTTTCTTCTAAAGTGAGTTGTGTGTGATCAGATTTCTTTTTACCAGTTCCTAATTTCAATTTTAGATTTTCAGATTTAAGCTCTAGGACTGTGGTGTCAAGTTCATGAACTTGGTTCTTCAACTCAGCATTTTTACTATCACTTTCACTAGCCCTAAGTTCCAGGTTTTTGCACTTAGCTTTCAGAATCACACACTCCTTAGACAGCTATTTGTTTTCATTGTTTAGATCCTCAGATTCATCAATGAAATCTAGGAGTAACTCAGATAGCCTTTCTTTAGACAAAAATTTAATCTTGTCTTTGAGATATATTATACTTACCTCAGATTCCTCATCGGATTCTCCAATTGCCATAAGTGCTTGTTCATCTCCATCTGCGTCTTCATCCTCCGAGTCCTTATTTGAGCTTTCTCCCCAGGCAGCAAACATAGCCTTTGTTGATCCTTTGTTCTTCTTGGGTTGAACCTGTTCCTTCTTCTTGTTCCTTCGTTCAGCTCTTTCCTTCTTCCATTCAATTTCCTATTGAGGGCAATTTTTGATGTGGTGATCAGTCTTCCCACATTTGTAATTCCCCTCATTGGTTTGTTTTTCAGGAACCCTTGGTTTGTTATAGCTTCTACTTCTTGAAGGACCATTTTCTCTCATTAGGTACTTCTTAAAATTCTGTGTGATCATAGTCATTTCATCCTCATCTAGATCAGCACCTTCAGTGATTCTGACTGCATGCTCATTTCCTTCTTAGGTGCGTCCATCTTCATGGGTTGCCTTCTAAGTTCATAGGCAGTGAGATTTCCAATTAGCTCATCCAACTTAAGAGTGGCAATGTTCTTTGATTCCTGAATAGCTGTGATTTTGCTTTCCCAAGAGATTGACAGTACCCTTTGTCAAAATCTTCTCAACTTTGTCTTCTTCAAGAATAACCCTTCCAAGAGACTTAAGTTCATTTATTAGTATTGTGAACCTTGTGTATATCTACTTGATGGTTTCTCCTTCCTTCATGGTGAAATTCTCATATTGAGAATATAGCAGTGTTCCTCTTGATCTCTTTACTTGAGAAGTTCCTTCATGAGCCACTTGTAAAGTATCCCATATCTCCTTAGCAGTGGTACAACTTTAAATTCTATTGTACTCGTCTGGACCAAGTCCACACACAAGCCATTTCTTAGATTTAGCATTCTTTTCCCATTTCCTCAAATCCTCATGAGTGCAGTCAGCTCTTATTTTTGGCACTTCTACTCCTTCAGCAGTTTTCTTCATGGTAGCCAGGGGACCATCAGTGACAATGTCCCATAGCTCATAGCCTTCTCCGATGATGTGATCTCTCATTCTATTTTTCCACCAAGAGTAGTAGTGTCCATTAAAGAGTGGAGGCCTATCAGTGGATTGGCCTTCCTAGTTTCCAGGTGGTGCACCCATCTTGATCTTTACAAAGGTGTTAGCCTCTTCAAGGATAACCCGCTCTGGTACCAATTAATGTTCTAAATGTCAATACCACACAAGGGAGGGGGGTGATTTATGTGGTACCCAATTTTCGCTCTAGAAGAACCTGGTTCTTCTAGGTGTACTTACTACTACTGTTGCGGAATTAAAAGTACAGAAAATAAAAAACACATAGATTTTTACGTGAAAAATACCTGGCTCAAAAGGTGAAAAAACCATAACCTACTACTCAGTAGGATTTTTCCCAACACTTCACTAAATCACTAAGCCAAAATAGCATTTACAAAACTCTTTGTAAACCTAAGGATTACCTCTAATCCCGTTGTAGCAACCAACCTCTAAATATTGCGACAACTTCAAGTTAACTCTAACTTGAATACTCAAAATACCTATTACAATTGCTTCTAGATAAAGCTGAAAGGTACAATATGAAAACACCTACTACAATTGAACTAGAAATAAAGAAAGATACATAAAACTCTTTATGGAGCTGGTTCTTCAATCTGGTTCATGTAGCTTCAGGTTTGCACACTTGAATCACACACGAACTGCTTGCAAAAAGCCTTGCTATTTTGCTCCCAATTCACGTTTAACTTTTGCGTTTTTGTGCAACTCTTTAATGTGAGAACATCCTGCAATTTATAGAGTTAGTAAATGAAGAAATAACTAGAGTTCTAATGCAACTCTTCCTTGGTAGAAGAGTTCTAGTTGATTTCGACTTCTAAGTCCTTCCCTATCTTGAATTGTATTCTCCTTGATTAAGGACTCCTTCTCTTTATCAATTATACAACATTTTCGATCAGGAGATATTAAATACACCAAGTTAAGCTTATCTCATTCACGTGCAATCCACGTGCTCGAATCTGCCCGTTTCTGTGCACTTGAGTGATGGACCTGGTTCATCCTGAGTTCCTTTGTCAGTCTTCAAAACTAACCTTTACTTGAGCCAACATATTTAATTTGACAATATCACGCGAAAGAATTCTTGTGTTTTTATCTCATGCTTTATCACCAACTTTAGCTTTGACATGGCAAGAGTTGAGTCACAAATTGTGACTTCATAAAATATCTCTCTCTCTCGAGGTCTCCTTTAGATCACTTCGGAAAATTTCATGTCCCTCTAGATATGATACCTTTAAAATTTGATCTAATGGACAAGGCAATTCTCTGGGACACATATTGCAAATACCTTTAATGTAGTATTTTGTCTTTATGTACATCAAATAGTGGAGCTTCATGATACTTTTTTCTGATTATATGCTTGGATTTGATACTTTATTAATATTTCAAAAGTCAACTCAATGTATCTTGGAAATTCTCTCAAGTTCCTGCATGACCAGCTTTAGGAATTGGAGCATAATACTTTTGTTTCTTCTGAACCTTTCAAGTATCTTCACTTTAAATAAGCTTTAAGGGAAAGGACTTCATGAAAATATTGGTGCTTGCCATCATAATTCTATAAGGATACATGTAAGCATTCGTTGCATGAAATTTTATAAGTTCTGATCTTAAAGTGTTGATATATGAAGTACTACAATCTTCAAATATTACAGTAATCGTGCCAATCAAATTATATGATCATATTTATGACTAATAAATACAACGTACACTTTAGTCTTGATATACTATGGACAATTAATTACATATATTTGATTGCGTATCAACACGTTAATTTTTTAAAGGTTTGTACTATCCTCCAAGCAAGATCAGATATTGTATTTTTGAGAATCTTGGTTATCTAATGTTCTTGATTCTTTGCAGGTAATAAGAATCGAGAAAAAGATACCCAGGGGCAACGTTAGTCTTCTCCCTGTGAAATTTGACAGGTAATTTATCTTCTTCCATGGTCTTTGATGATTTTTTTCATGCTTGTAAAGTTCAGGAGAATAACAAATCTGCATTAAAGTTTATCCACTGAAATTTTGCTCATGTTGGCAAAAATATTACTTTATACAAAATCATGTCATTATTTTAAATGAGGCGAAGACTTTACACCATCTCAAGTAGAAGACTTTTTTTAGGGGAAGACAATTACACCAAGATTTTACTTAATCTGAGGTGAAGACCATTACACCATCTGAATCAAAGATTTATTTTATCTAAAG
The DNA here is from genome assembly GCA_026770625.1 of Nicotiana glauca. NCBI lineage: Eukaryota > Viridiplantae > Streptophyta > Magnoliopsida > Solanales > Solanaceae > Nicotiana > Nicotiana glauca. Next base: position 14,198 of record MDKF010688929.1, on the reverse strand, counting down.
TGAAGGTCATTACACCGTCTGAGCTAAAGACTTCATTTTACTTGATGTGAAGACCATTACACCGTCTAAGCTAATGACTTCATCTTATTTGAAGATTTAACTTCATTATTATCCGAGGAATAGGCCATTACCCCATCTGAGCCAAAGAATTATTTTGTCTGAAGTGAAGACCATTACACCGTCTAAGCTAATAACTTCATCTTGTTTGAAGATTTAATTTCATTTTATCTAAGGCATAGACCATTACACTGTCTAAGCCAAAGACTTCACTTTGTTTGAAAACTTGACTTTCTTTATCTATGGCAAAGACCATTACACCGTCTGAACAAAAGATTTATTTTATCTAAAGCGAAGACCATTACACCGTCTGAGCTAAAGATTTTATTTTACTTGATGCGAAGATAATTACACCGTCTAAGCTAATGACTTCAACTTGTTTGAAGATTTAACTTTATTTTTATCTGAGGCATAGACCATTACACCGTCTGAGCCAAAGATTTATTTTGTTGAAGTGAAGATCATTACACCGTCAAAGCTAATGACTTCATCTTGTTTGAAGACTTAACTTTATTTTATTTGAGGCATAGACCATTACACTATCTAAGCCAAAGACTTCACTTTATTTGAAAACTTGACTTTCTTTATCTATGGCAAAGACCATTACACCGTCCAAGCTAAAGACTTTGCCTTTTCCATGCTTGGTAGGATTAGTCTTGAGATATGACACATTATATTATGAATTTAAGGCCATGAATATCGCATTTCTAAGTTAAGTGCTAAACACTTTTCTCTCTTTTGCAGTCTAAAAACATGGTTTACTTCAAAAACTCAAGAATTTCTTCCTCTAATTCGCAATGCCTTATTATTTTGGACCATAAGGGAAGCAAGGAGGGGACAAGGTTACCAGTTGATACGTCACTAATCGGCCAATGTGCTGCAGCTTCATAGGTACCTTTGAGGGACCCTCCTTATTTGGCAGACTGGATGCTTGTGAATACAGTAGTCGTCCTCCTAAGACATGGATGCTTTGCACCACTACTCATCATGTTTGGGATGTCGCAAGTACCTTACCATGCCTAGGGCATCGAATTATTAACAAGGAAACTTATTAGGGAAATGATTTGCCATTCGACGGTGAATTTCATTACATTCCTGGATACTGGGAATGGGAAGAAGACGTCTTAAGTAGGTGTCACTTGTCACTTGTCACTGGAGGGTGCAAGAATTTATGATGCCGTATATGCTTCACTCTTCACATATGACCGTAATACGAATATTATGCAGGCTTTCTGTGAAGCATGTTGCCCTGTTACCAACACATTACTTACCTCTGCTGGATAACTATCCATATCACTTTGGGATTTGTATAAGATCGGTGGTTTGCCTATAACAAGATCTCCTTATGAGGAAGTTGTGCCAAATATTGAAGATCTTACAGGCATGTACGACAAAGGGAGAAGGTTTCTTCCCCATACTTGTGAGCATTTGTTTGATGCCTTCCATCGGCTCTGAGAAGGAGGTAGCAACGATCCAAAGGTTTTTGCGAAAAAATGGGTAGAAATCTGGTACAGGAAGACAATGAAGTATACTCAGCCTCCTTTAAGGAAAGAAAAGAAGTCAGCTGATTTAAAACTGACGCACCATCCTACCGGGGTCATAGAGGAAGTAGTTAATTGGTCGACTGTTGAAGAAGCTTTATTCCATAAGCTAGGAATTATGGATGACAAGAAAGACGAGACATACTTGGCTGCTTTTCTATCTTGTTGGTTATGTATTTTTGTGCTCCCTTCAAAAGATGGTGACTTCATTCATCCTGGGACCTTTAAGATCGCGTGTCATCTTGCTTGTAAATGAAGATTCAGCCTTGCAGTCCCAGTCTTAGCTAGAATATATAAGGGTTTGAATGAGATTTCAAAGTTCTTGTTGCTTGATCCTGCTCAAACTTGCTTTCCCACTCATTACGTGTATGTTGGTTAGCCCATTACTTTAAGACTCATTTTCCGTATGCAAAGGGGCCAACTGTTCCTCTCATGGCCGCATGTTCTGGTGAAGGTGCTGCTAGATATTTTGGGAAAAAGGAAGCAAGGAAGCGTATTCATAATGGAAAAAATGTCATTTGGACTTCGACAATGCCCCGCAGATTTAGTCAGCACCACTACTATGATGATGGTAAGGCAGATGAGTCCGAGTTAAATTTCTTTATGATAATTCGCTCGAATTATCTTCCTTTGAGGACAGATTCAACTTTATTATTGAACCTTACTGCCCTCATCGATTTAGCCATCAATTTGGTTTTTATCAAGACACCCCTGGTGGCTTGGAGTAAGATTTTCGTGAGGCCTCACTAGAAGAAGGGTTAAGACTTGCACGGATTTGTGTGTTGACTAGATCTAAGTCGAGGGCAGTATTTCCTTCTTTTGGGTCCAACATAAAGAAGTTTACATCGTCTAACTATAGATCTTGGTGGGCAAAGGCGCATGGAAGCCTTCTTGAAGACCATTTACAATTTTTGATGAATACTGTTGAGCCAATCACAAATACCATTCAAGACCACAATGAGGATGTCTTAGTGATTGATAAGCTTCCTGCTTTACAGTCTAAGGTAGTTGAGATACGCGCAGGCAGCAGACCCATGCTACATAAAGAAGTTCAAGGAGAAGAGATCCATACTCCAGTTGACAAAAGTCTTATTCCATTTGGTGTAGTCGTTGATGCCTATAACAAGTGCCTACCCCAAGAGGAGAGTAATAGAAGCAAAGGAGATCAATGTTAGAAAAAGAAAAAGCGAAACCCAGAAGGGGTTGTAGAGGTCCAAAGCGCTGATAGCCCTTCAAGAATATTAACAACTCAGAACAAGAAGGTAAAAGAAAACATAAACTGCTTATTTTTGTTATCCATGGCCAAATGACTTTGCTAAAGTGTTCTTACATTTATTTATTTATTTATTTAATTATTTTTCAGGATAATAACGTTGGAGCGTTGCAATGAGCAAGGCTACAAGATAGTGGTGAGTTTGTAGCAGGACCGAACCCATAGAAATCATTTTCCATGGCTAAGGTAGATCAAGAGGCAACTTCTATTCTTATTATGAAATTAGGGCAAAGTTGGGCTCTAATTTGCGGAATGACCAACAATTGCAGCTTCAGTTTTTGATAGAAAGAAGGTTGTCTTGGATATTTGAAAGGAGTTTATCTTGAAGCTTTGGACTTCGATTTAGCGTAAGCTGAAAATCAGCACTGCAGACAACGTCTCTGAGCTTTTAAAAAAATACTAATGTGATCCTTGAGGCAATGGGTGGGGATGATGTGGATATTTCCTCTTTGAGAAACATATTAGAGTCCCTTTTTGAGCTTGCTGCTTTATATAACAAGACATGGTCGGATTTATCTGAGAAGTTTGAAAAGAATACAATATCAGATGTTGAGTTACACCTTACAAATTCCATGATTGAAGAAGAATAGAAGGTTAGAGAAATGTCATCTATCCGCCAATCCCTAGTTACAGTGAAAGAGAAAGAGAAGATAGAGAAGCTTTGTGAAAACTTAGAAGCCCTTTTAGAAGTTGCTGAGAAAGAAGTTGAAGAAGCCAAATTAGGAGCCACAACTACTAGAAAGGAGTATGACGCATGTTGCACTGCCTTGTTGACTGCTGATGACTTGGCCGATTTGGAGAAGAAGAAGAAATACTGGAAGCTATGCTCAAAGATTTGGACAACTACAAGTTGTGCTTAGATTAGTCTATAAACACTGCTTTACTTGCTTCTTTTCCTTTTCTTCTTGCATTTGATTGTTTAGTAGATGTTCTCATCAACAATAAAACTTCTTTTGCTTTACTTTATATTGTGTGTTCTAATTAATGTTCCCCTTTGTTCTTGACCCTTTTTAGTGCTTTATGGATTTGAAGCCTTGACATGCTTGCAGACTTTAATTTAAAGAACTGGCTGGTTTGAACACTTCAAATTGATGATGTAACAAACCTGGAAAAATCAACTTGACTTAAAATCAGAGACTTCAACTTGAACACTTAGCCTCTTATTAATGAAGCTACCATCATTCCATCAAAGACCTCAATTTGAAATAGAGGCTTACCTCCATTGAGCCATCAAGCCAAGACAGAGGGTTCAACGAAAGAATATATGTACACCTAATTTTCTAGTGTCGATCAAGTAAATTATATTCCATCATACCTCATTTGAAAAATGCCTTGGGTAATATGTATTTTTGAACTCATATTACTGAACTTAGAATGAAACTCTAAGCTGCCTACGTACCTCGGTGAAGAGGATCAAGTCATTTCGTAGTTCGAAATGGATGAGATTTTTTTTTTGCGTCCTAAGTTTTATCTAGGCCGTCTCTTTCGAGGTTTTCAACCTAGCGGACTTTTTTTTTGATGTCCTAACTTTTGACTAAGCTGCCTTTTTTGAGGTTTTCAACCTAGCGGACCTTTTTTTGTGGGTTGTGCATAGTTTATACTCTTGCAGGTCAGGAGTAACATGCAGTTTATGCTCGTGCGTCGAGGAGCGTATTTTTTTTCTTCAAGGATAGTATCTCTTCATGAATTTCCTATTGATGGAGACAATCCGCAAACCTTCTGAGTCAACTATTTTGTAAGAGCCACTTGAGTATACCTCTTGTATAATATATGGTCCATCCTACTTAGCAGAGAATTTTCCCCCAGACTAATGAGAGGTAATAATAGGCCTTTTGACCAAAAGAACTTGGTCATCCACTTGGAAAGATCTAAGGCGCACCCTTTTGTTAAAAGATCAAGACATGCGACTTTGATAGAATTCAAGGCTTTGTTGAGCTTCTAGCCTCTTTTCATCAAGAGGTTCCAATTCTTCAAGGTGTAATTGAACATTTTCTTCATCAGTGAGTCCTTCTTGAATGGCAAGCCGTAACAATGGGATTTGACGCTCAAGTGGAAGGATCGCTTCAACTCTATAAACAAGTGAATAAGGAGTCTCTTGCATTGGTGTGCGATATGCTGTCTTGTATTCCCAAAGAGCTTATTCCATCCTTTCATGCCAATCTCTCTTAGACTTAGAGACAACCTTTTTCAACAAGTTGCAGAGCGTCTTGTTAAATACTTCAGCAAGTCCATTGGCAGCAACATAATACATGAAGGAATTGCGTTCCTTGAACCCAAAAAGATCACATATTTTATTCATCAACTTGTTATCAAATGGCTTACCATTGTCCGTCAATATATATCGAGGAATGCCAAAGCGATAGAGAATATTGACTCAGATGAAGTTAGCCACATTTTCCTTCTTTACTTCCTCAAGAGAAATTGCTTCAACCCACTTTGAGAAGTAGTCAGTTGCGGCCAAAATTTATAGATGTCCACCAGAAGACTTTGGAAATGGACCAACAACATCCAAACCCCAAGCATCAAATAACCAAGAAGCAATAGTTGGGTGTAATACTTCAGGTGGTTGATGTATTAAGTTAGCATGGAATTGGCAAGCTTTACACCTTCGAGCGTAATCTAAACAATCTTTTACCATGGTTGGCCAATAATACCCCATTCTTTTTATGTGGAAATGAAGTTTTGGCCCAGATTGAGGTGCACCACATACTCCAAAGTGTGCTTCTTGCAAGACTTGAAGGGATTCATCAGTCCCCAAACAACGTAAGAGCACTGCATCAAAAGATCATCTGTAGAGTGTATACTTGTAATAAAGAAAATGAGGGGCTCTCTTTCGGATTTTCGTTTTCCTTTGAGGATTTTCTGGCAATATAACGTAAGAAAGATAATCGATTAATGGTTGTCGCCAGCCTTTAATTTCTACCTTAAGAACGGAAGCAATATGCTCAACTTCGCTTTCTTCTTCCTCATAGTCATTTGATGGAGGAACTACCCATCTTTGGCAAACAGTGACTTGTGTCTAATCAGGAAAAGATAATGTAGAAGCTAAGGTTGCTAATGCATCAACTCTCTTATTTTCCTTTCTTGGCACGTGTTGAATAGTTATCTCTCCAAGCCAAATTACCAATCATTGAGCATATTTGTGATATGGCACCAACTATGGCTTCTTGACCTCATAGCTACCATAAATTTGATTGATCACTAACTTGGAATCTCCAAAAACTTGTAATTGCAATTGTTTGATATCCACAGCCATTTCAAGCCCAAGTATGAGCGCTTGATATTCAGCAGCGTTATTGGAGAATCGTTGTGTTAGAGTGAAAGAATAGGGCAATATTTCTCCTTGAGAAGTGATAAAGACTATTCCAGCGCCAGCTCCTTCACGATGTGCAACACCATCAAAATATATCTTCCAAGGAAGCCAGATTTCTATTACCATCGCATCTTCATCAGGCAATTTATCAGACAACTCCCAATCATCTGGAATCGGATGGTCAACTAGGAAGTCTGCTAATGCTTGTCCTTTTACCGCCTTTTGAGGAACATACACAATTTCAAATTGTTGAAATTAGAGGTACCAGCTTGCTAATCGATCACTTAGGACTAGTTTAGATATGACAAACTTGATAGGGTTCGCCCTTGAGACAAGTTGCACAATGTGAGCTTAGAAGTAATGCTTCAACTTTTGAATAGAGAAGACAAGAGCCGAACATAAATTCTCAATAGGCAAATATTTGAGCTCATTTAGCGTCATCATCCTACTTAAGTAATAAAGAGCATTTTCTTTGCCTTCATTGTTTTCTTGAGCGAGAAGTGCTCATCTGACCTTTCTTATGCTGAAATGTATAATGTTAATGGATTTCTAGGTATGGGTGCTGCCAGTACTGGAGGTTTCATCAGATAAGACTTAATGCTTTCAAAAGCATTTCCAAGCTTGGTCCCATTCAAAAGGAACCCCTTTCTTCATGAGGCGACTAAATGGTTGGCATTTTCCAGCCAGATTCAAAATAAATCTTCTAAGATATGCCAACTTACAATGCAAGCTTTTTAATTCATGAATATCTTTAGGCTCGAGAATTTTCAAGATAGCACCCACCTTAGTTTGATCAATTTCGATACCTCGATGTCGAACAATAAAATCGAGGAACATCCCAAAACTCAAAAGCGCACTTCAACGGATTCATTCTGAGTTGGTATCTCCGAAGTCATTAAAATACCATCCTCAAATCTTGCAAGTGATCATCTTTCTTCCTTGACTTTACTACCAAGTCGTCAACATAACACTCTACGTTTTTATGAAGCATGTCATCAAAAATATTTTGCATGGCACGTTGATATGTAGCACCGACATTCTTCAAACAGAAAGGCATTACCTTATAGCAGTATACACCATTAGGGTTGCAAAAAGGCAGTAAGTTCTTTGTCCTTCGGTGCCATGCAAATTTAATTATATCCAGATGAACCATCCATGAAAGACATCACCTCGTTTCCAGTTGTTGCATCAATCATGAGCTCAGGGATAGGAAGAGGAAATTCATCCTTAGGACAAGCGTTATTTAGGTCCCTAAAGTCAACTCAAACTTGGATTTGGCCATTCTTCTTTCTTACAGGGATGATGCTTGAAATCCATGTAGGATGTTTAACTTCACAAACAAAACCAGCCTCAATAAGCTTGTTAACTTTGGTTTCAATCAAGGGAACCAGTTTAGGTCTGAAGCGACGTTGTACTTGCTTTATAGGATGAGCACCTCATCTAACAGCAAGATGATGAACAACTACCTTGGGGTCTAAACCTGGCATTTCTTTGTAGCTCCAAGCAAATACGTCTTTGAACTCCTTAAGTAGCTTAATATATTTTCCCTCTTCATTATTAGTTAGAGAGGCACTTATATATGTGAGCTTTGGATCTTTAACTACTCCAAGATTGACCTCTTTTAGTGCATCAACCGTTGTCTCACTCCTTCTTCAAGCTCATTGAAAGATATGTGATGACATACATGAATATTAAGTCACGTTTCCTCGACTTCCATATAAGATGAAGTATTTTGTTCATTATGAATGGTGATATGATATGATGACCCCACACTTTCTTCATCTTCCTCTCGTTCTTTAGTGTGTACTATAGTATGAGCCTTTGCTTTGAGGACCTTTTCACATGAAACTACAAGTTTGGTCTCTTGCCTCATTCTAAGAGAAATCAGACTTGGGCAGTGTGTGGTCAAAATCTCCTTTTTAGCGAAGATAGGTGCTCCAATCCTTCTATCACTTCCATGGCGCTTGTTTTCCTTCTTCAGTGGTCCCAACCTATCAAAGACTGAGGTCCTTGGCTTCATAAGTCGATCAAACACAAAAGTTTTCTTATTAAGCATCGTAAACACTTCTTTAGCAGTAATGTAGTTACAACTTGCCCTTTAATGGATATACAGATTGGCGGGGGTCGCTTGCGACCCAATCTTTCACGTGATTGCTTCAGTGGGTACCATTTCTCCATCATCATCTTTTGAGTAGGGTTAGAAGCTTCAGGCAGGAGCTTTCCCAACTTGGATGGTTCGTTGGGATCATATCCAGCTTTTGCCAACATCTTGTAAGCGTTTGGGTCAAAGCCCTCGTTTGTGCTCTTTGCAGGAAGTGCTAGATTTAGAAGCAAATTGTGTTTTGATGATTTGACAAACCCTTTAAGCAACTTTGTAGACGACTTAATTGCATCAATTCGCTTGATACGAAGGGTCAAGTCTCCTAACACCTTACCTTGTAGTTCAGAAGATGGATCTTCGACCTTCCTTACCTTTGGGACATAGCGATGAACAAGAGTCACTTTCTTACTTGAAGATGCCTCATTCATCCTGTTCATATCATGAAGCACCTGATCTTTTTCAACTATAATATTTTCCTTGCTAGTTGTTGCATCAAGCTTCTTCGCAACATTTTTGGTCAATATCACATCATCAACATTAACCTCCCTTGAGACGTAATTCTTTAAGTAGAATTTTGTATCGGCAAAGTATGATTTAGCCTCGGTAAAAGGCTTATCATTAGCAACTATCTTCTTTCCGACCCCACTTTCACAGTATTTCAAGCACTGATGGTAGGTGGATGAAACCACTTTGTTCTCGTGTATCCATGACCTTCCTAACAAGATATTATATGATGTTTTTGCATCGATGACGTGCATCCATGCACTCGAATGCAAATCTCCCATATTTATTTCCAATTTGATAGCCCCTATAGCTCATTACCCTCTTGATTGGACCCTTGAATCATCAAACGACTTTCACATAGTTCATCCATGGGTATGCCAAGCTCTTTAACAGTACAAATTCGGAGAATATTAACATCAGACCCATCATCAATCAAGATTCTACTTATTCTCTATTCTTGCACAAAGCGAACCATAAATAGGGGCGATTATGGTGTGTTTCACCAAGCAAAAGATCATCATTAGTAAATGTGGTTTTTGAATCACAAACGTCCACTTCTTCAGAATTCCTGGTGAGTTCTTTAGGCAAGGGAGGTGGCAGCAATTATGGATCCTCCTTCTTTGTCTCTTCTTCATCTATCTTACAACATGAGGCCTTGATATATTCACAGGAAGCTCGCGGGTGTAACCACCTTGGCAGGAATTCCTCCAATGTCACTGGACGATGTAGCCTTTGATACTGATTCTCTACCATTTTTGCTTTCTTCCAGTTCTTATTTATCATTTTCTTCTTGGGTCGTTTCACCATTTTTACCCTAGTCAGCTGCTTATTTGACTCCTTTTGTGAATTTGTCTTGTAGCATCTCTGCCGGGTCACAAGAATCTAACCTTCATCATCAGTTTGATCATCACGTGATTCATCTTTCTCTTGAGATCTTTCCTCCACTATTAGTTTATACACCATAGGGAGAAGTAATGGTTTACTCACATCGATAGGTTCAAAGTTACCAAATTTAATCATATTTGGTGATGATGCAGTTTGAATGCTATCACATTCATGTACTTCGACAAAATTGCAAAGGAAAATGGGATCAAGTGAACCAAAAACGAAAGAGACTTGATTCTAACTGTCTTTCTCATCCTCAAGCAAGATTTTTCCTTCAACGGCCAAGTCCATGACTTTCTTCTTGAAGACAAAGCACTTTTCAATAGGGTGGCCAATCAACCGATGGTACTTGTAATAATTTGGATCATTAGTCTTTCTAGCTTCGTCTGGCCGCTTTATTTCGGGTAACTCAAGGAGTTCTTCAAAAATTGTTGGGACATCAGATTCCAAGAATGGATATTTTATCGCTTGTATTTCCTTCAGAGTTAACTTTCGGCCAACTTTATCCTATAAGGATGTTGTCTTCATACTTTGCTTCTTACTCACATTTGTAGTGACATTTAATGGCGAGGCATTGACATTCATTGATTCCTTGTTCTCAGACTTCGGCAAAAACTTGCCTCCTTACTTTATTTCTTATTTATCCTTCACTTTGCGAGGTTCGTAGATAGGTGGCCCTTGATTTTCACTTAAAGACATACTTAGCTCCATATCATGAGCACGTGTATCTAATTATTCAAAAGACTTAGGCTTGACACTACGCAGGGTGTAGCGAAGTCCCCAATGCATACCTTGGATACACATTTCTATTCTAGAAGCTTCACTAAGTCTGTCTTTACAATTGAGGCTTGCATTCCTCCAATCGATTATGAAATCGACAACTGGTTCATCCTTCTATTGACGCGTATTTGTGTGTTCAACCATACTTACAGTGCGCCTTGTGCTATAAAAGTGATTGAGAAATTCATGTTCAAGTTGCTCCCAGCTATCGATGAAACCAGCCTCGAGATCAGTGTACCAATCAAAAGCATTTCCTTTTAAAGAACGGACGAACTGCTTCACAAGATAATCTCCATAGGTTCCAGCATTATTACTAGTTTCGACAATGTTTGCAATGTGTTGCTTCGATTTACTTTACCATAAAATTGTTGAAACTTTGGGGGTTGATAACCTGCAGGCATCTTCAAACTATCAATTCTCGCAATGTATGGCTTTTCATATGCGAGAGAAGACTTGGCAGCAACATCGTACTTATCTTTGATGGTTCCCATAATGAAGTCTTTCAATTGGTCAATGGGAATAACCTCGTTAGATGAAATCTAAAATTCTTTAGGAGTCATTGTCTGCCTTGCAGATGAGTGTCCTTAATCTTGCATCATTGGGAGCTTTCCAAGTGCATGCCTTGAATCTCCCTCAATTATGCTTTCAACTCTATCTGTCAGCTTGACAATTTGATTACCTAGATCTTGCATGTGCTTAATTAACCCTTCAATTGCCTTTGTTAAATTTGTGAGTTGTTCTGCAATAGTTGAGGTATTAGTCACCATTACTTGGATAACCGTCGTGGATGGTGGAGCAAAGCACAGATTTTCTCTTATACCATACTTTGAGTGGAATAACTCACGTGGAGTGCTTGGAGCAGATCCAGTGATCAAGAAATAATGATTGCCTCGTGTGATGAGATTCTTAGATCTAGAAGGTCTAAGTAGAGCCAATGTCTTTTCAACAATTTCACCAATGTTTGGAAATGATCTTGCCCCCTTTGAGGATCGAAAATCAAAGATAGGAACTGATGCAGATGGCATTTGAAATGCTCGTTGTCCCAGCAAGTTTGCCTTGTTCCTAGTGACAGGTCCTACGATTTCCACAATAGCATCCAGCAAGTTTTCCACATCAGATGAAAACTTGGAATCCGTAGCCTTAGCAGTAGTGAGTTTGAAGTTGATCTTTGTAGGAGCCATTTCTGTGTTATTGAAATTTGGTAATTTGAAGAGATGAGAGGTAGAGATTGTCCCACTAGCCCTCGAGAAAAATAAATAATCAAGACTGGAAAATTATGTAACAAATATAGTATTTGATTTCAATAAATGAAAGTGTAACAATCTCTATGGTATTTCTCTGATTCTTCAAGAATGTAAAGTATCTTGATGAACTTGATTTTGATTTGATTCAAGGGCTTGTAAAGCTTGATCTTGAATCTTCTCCTTGATCTTGAACTTGAACTTGTAGCTTGAGTGCTTGAACTTGTAAAGAAATTTGCGGTGTTTGATCCACGAGCTCTCTGTTCGCTTCCTGTTATCACTTCTAGTGTCTTCTAGCTTTATAAAGACCTCTATTTTTAGTTTGATATCACTTTCAAATGGTGTGGATAGATGAATACCTTTTATTTTTAATTTTTAAATTGCTTTAAAATAATATGGATAAGTATGAAAATCTTGTAAATATTTATTGATACTTATTTTTGTTGTTCTATTATTTAAAAATAAACTCTATAGAAACTTCTAGTTGACTCTAGCAAAACTAATAATTTTACCACATGAGGGAAAAAACGTTCCAAATGGTATTTGGATGCAATACTCTCTCCCAAAGTAGTCTATTAACAGTACATTTAAAGGAGTTTTGTGGTTAGAGGAATGTGGGGTCTATGTATATCACTGGCAATTTACATTTATGTTGTGGTTAGAAGAAATGCAATCAATGCAAGAATTTTTTAAAATGATATATATACCCTTGGTCAAACATCTTTCCTTTTAAAGTTTATGTATCTTCATCTGTTGTATCCTTTTTAGAACATTGAGGTTAAAATTAAATACCCTATATTTTTTTATATTTAAACCCGACTTTCCGTCTACAATGTCAACTCAACTTAACTGGTTCATTCCGATAAAAAATATACTTCTTTATCTGTCATATTTTTCTTTTATACGATCTTTCAAAAATATTAATTAAAACTTTTTTGACTGGTTTACCCTTATTAATATTTTAAGATATTATATATGTTTAATAAATATTTACTATATTTATGTACTATCTCCATCTTAAAAAACAATTAATACTAAGGGTAAAATGAGAAAAAAATAATTACTTTTATCTTGAACTTCTAAAATGACAAATGATTCGATATAATTATTTTTAGACACAGGGGTTTGGGGGGTGGTATGACTTTTGTAACTCGATTTTTCCGTCTAAGATACAAGAAAAGGAGTTATACTTGAAAAATTCTATGCAACGACTGGTGGAAGAATAGCAGAAATTAGGGGTGGCAAAATGGTTCAAAGAAAATAGTTAACCACCCATATTATCCACTAAAAAATGGGTTGGATAATGAACTTTTTAAAAACGGGTCAAATATGGATAACAACCATATTATCCATTTAGAAAATGGATAACCAATGAGTAACCATGGATAACCAATGGGTCTAACTTTTACATTTGTAAAGCCTCAAATTGGGGGTTCCTCAAGTAAGGGAGACTAAGAATTCTCCCAAAAGTGATCATATACAAGAAGTCATGGATAATATGGGTAACCCATATTATCCGCCGGTTAACCTATTTTTATCCGTATTAAATATGGGTCGGGTCGGATAATTAATCCGTTTTTTCATTACCCGTTTTTTACCCGATTTATATCCGACCCGACCCGACCCGACCCGCTCGTTTGCCACTCCTAGCGGAAATCTTTTAGTAATTTCATGTGTGGCTAGGCAATAGGGGATGATCATGAATAAAATATATACTGGCCAAAAATGATTGATCTAGTTCGTTCTATTTCTCTGAAGCAAACACACTAAGCAATAACAAAACCAGTGATGATAATCAAAGCGTTCATAACCATAAACACAAACAGCTCTACTAGTCCGTTTGGATTGGCTTAAAAAAGTAGCTTTTAAGCACAAGTGCTTAGAAGTAATTTTTAAGTACTGGATCTTATTTTATAAATAAACAGTTATATGTGTGGATAAAAGTGTTGAAGCTTAAAAAAAGTTATTAAAGCGTATGGCAAACAAGTGCTTATAAACACTTTTCTTATTAAGAAGACAAAAAAATCCTTAACGTTGTTAACATTATAAAGGAGCTGATTACTACAATCTATTTAATTATGAATTAATGAAAATAAAAAATACCTTATATTTTAATTTAATTAATTACTTTAGATAATTTTTATAAATATAATTCTTGATTATTTATTTTTCATCACTTTCTATCAAGTAAACTTCCAAAAAAGTCTCAACCTATTTAAAATACTAAATTATTTTGTATAGAAAAAATAGAAACTTAAAAGAACAAAATGTGTATAAAACTACTCTTTTCGTTCAAGCTTGAAGAAAAATGAAGAACCAGAGGTATGCCAGGAAACACAACAACAATAAGAGTGTTGGATCTGTTGATGAAGAGTAAACAAATCCCTTAAAAGTAACCATTGCTTGCACTGCTTTTTGAATTTGGATTTTTTTTTAATCTTGTTAAGTTTTTGTTTTTTGTTATGGAATTATAGTGGTTATTTACTAGAATGGAACCTAAATT
>MU740939.1:76581-107002 GCA_026770625.1 Nicotiana glauca | reverse complement strand
ATCAGAATGGCCTTTAATTGTCACTATAGAACCTAACTTAGGAACGTGAAATTCATAATGTTATTCCTCTTTTGCTGCGAGAGGAATGATTTGTTTGTTCGAATAATAAAGCCCTTTGGAATAATTTGAGGTGTTTCATGTCAAATAAAATCCCAAAACACATGACGCTCATTTAATTAATTTTAATCCTTGGAAATCGAGGCGTGCGATAAATAGTTGAATTTTCCATGGCCTTCGCAAATTCGAAAGTGCGTAGTTGCTTTAGACGCGTAATTTAAAGTAATTTCCTTAAATTCGGGTGTGCATTTCATGTGACCCAAATCCAAATCTCAACAACGTTAAATAAAATGTGTCGTGGGCCGCGGGTGCATTTCATGTGGTATGGTCCAAAGACTGTGTTTTAGATAACGTTGAGTCTTCCTAAAATTAATTAAAAGCGGTTAATCGTTTAAAACTATACATTAGGCTAAAAGATGTATTAAATCAGATAATAGGCCAATTATGATAGTTTAAGCGACCGTGCTAGAACCACGCAATCCGGGGGTGCCTAACACCTTTCCTCGGGTTAACAGAATTCCTTATTCAGAATTTCTGGTTCGCAGACTTCAAAAGGAAAGTCGAATTTTCCTCGATTTGAAATTTTAAAATAAACCGGTGACTTGGGACACCATAAAACAAATCATCCCAAGTGGCGACTCTGAACAAAATTGAATAAATAATTCCATTTCGAATAATGTCACTTAAAGTGGAAAAACTCTCTTGTACCACCTTCGTGGTGCGTAAAAAGGAGGTGTGACAGCTCTGGCGACTCTGCTGGGGAACCAAACCTAGAACTTCGGTTCAGGGTTCAGGAATTCGAGCTTAGAATAGCTGTTATGATTGGCTTTATTGTTTATCTGATTTTCCTACATGTTTAAGCCTAATATGCTAAATGCTTTTACCGCTTTGATATTCTGTGAACTGTATATAAACTGCTATGAAACCCTTCCTCTCTTCGAGTCTTCTAAATCATGGAGAAGGGTGCACTTCGTGTGACTTCTCTTATGTCTAGAGTCTTATCCCATTTTAGAACGAGGTTCGGACAAGTTGCAAAGCTGGTGAAACTTCTGTATTCCCGGTACGCTTCCCCCCTCCGCTCGAGCTGTCTGCTCTGGTAGGCTAGGTCTAGAACAATAAACCCAGGTTTTTAAACCTAGTATAAGAAAGCCTCATGCCGGATCCGTAGTAGGAACGTGTGTTTGCATCATGTGCATTTGACTTTGGGGACTCAACACAGGGGTTGGGTCTGTCTAGGACAGGTGTACCCAAATTAAAAGACCATCCTGATGCATCTTACGTGCTACTTGCATATATGTCTGTTTGGCTTGCATGTTGACCGACTTTTAGAATATGGGAAGAAAATCAAAAAAAGGAAAAAAGAAAAACCAAAAGTGAGGTAGGTATTAGAAAATTCTGAAACTCTGCCGAAATTCTAAAAAAAGGTCATTTCAAAATGAGCCAAAATTTTCAAGTGTCATGGTTTTCCCCTGTTCCGTCAAATCTGACCGAACTACGCGGATCTGATTCTCACCGGATGTTGGATACGTAGGTAACCTCATCGGTTCCGATCCCAATTTTTAAAAAATCCAAAAAATTTTCCATTAGTTCCTTCTTTAGAAATATTTTCTTAGAAATTTTAAAAAAAAAAGTAGTTTTAAACTCAAAAAATTGGTTTCCTTCTTTCTAATGTCTTTAATGCGAAAAAAGAAAAAATAATAAAAATCAAAATCCAAAATACGGGTTTCCTTCATTTTGAAGTATTTTTCCAAAAAAAAAAAAAATCAGAAACAAAAATCCAAAAAAATACTCCTTAGAATTTTTTTTAAAAAAAAATTGAAGTCCAAAAAATATTTTGCTTTTTTTAGAAGTACTTTTGTAAATAAATAAAAGATCAGAAATACAAAACATTTTTCTTTAAACGTCCCTCTTTCGAAAATTAACAGGTTATATCCAAAATTCAAAAGTATTTTCTTTCTTCCTTAGAAAAAGAGAAAACAAATGAAAATTCAAACAAAAAATATTTTCTTTTTACTTTTGAAATTTCCAAAGTTCTAATCAAAAGAAAATGATTTTTTAGAAGTGTTTCTTTCAAAAAATAAAGTCAAAATCAAATTCAACAAGTTAAAAAAAGCACAAATCTTTTGTTTTTTTAAAAAACATTTCTTCTAAAATTTCAAAAAAAGAAGTTAGTTTATCTACTCTATTCTCGATCTTCCCTAACTACGGAAGATATGATTCATATGGGGTCATGATATGTAGGCAATCCCCATCGGGATTCGATCATAGCTATAAAATAAATTGAGTGAAAAAATAAACTTGAAAACTAAAAGAGAAAGAAAAATTGAGTGAAAAAAGAGAAAAAGAAAAATATTGAAAAAGAGAGAAAAAAGAGCGACAAGAAATAAAAGAGTGATAAACAAAAAATAAAAGAAAAAAAGAGTGCCAAAAAATAAAAGAGCGGCAAAAACAAGATGAAAAATCAAGAGTGATTAAAGAGAGGCAAAAATGAAAAAAAAGGTACAGAGTGAAAAGGGCTAGTTAAGGCTGGGATGAAACATGCAACCGTTCAAACACATGGTAGAAGAGTTTAACTGTTAGGTGCATTGCATCACAGTGTGCGATTTCCTATATGTTAAATGTTTCACAACTAACAAGGTTATTCGATGTGCAAATTAGCCAGGTTTTCGTAGTTAGTTTTGTTGGTAGTCTAGCCTCCCCTTTTTTACAAAATCCAAAGGCACAAATTGCTTCCGCAAGCAATCTACCAATCATCGGTCCTGAGGATAGCCCAGCACCGGCTATTCTTCAGCTAGAATCAGCAGCTGGTGAAGAGAATAAGATGTTGCGTCTCCGCATAATGAAAATGTGGGATGCCTGGTATAATGGTAGGGAACCGCCAAGTGCAATCCCTGGGTTCCCTGAGTTGATCTCCAGGTCAAAAGAGGTTACCAACACTCCTGTGCCCAACCCGCTCATCCCATGCGGGCACCCTCCAATGCCTCCAATGATCTTGGCATGCCTTCTGTGGTTCGTCCCCAAGCACCGGCTCCAAGGGAACCGCCCCCAATGTTCATCTTTCAAGGTCAACAGCTTGAACCAGAAATAACATATGTGACCCCGTACTCTCGCTCAACCTATGCAATATGATCTCTCGGTGGAGCAAGAAAAATTTGTTAAAAATCCCGAGCAAGAGGAAATGGCTCAGAAGATGAGGAGCCTGGAACAAAGCATGAAAACATGCAAGGTCTGAATGGTCAAAAGAGTGTCTCATACTCTGACCTCTGTATGTTTGCCCATGTCCACTTTCCAGTTGGCTTCAAGATGCCAAGATTTGAGAAGTACAACGGGCACGGTGACCCGACCGCTCATATGAAACAATACTGTAACCAATTGAGGGGTGTTGGTGGAAAAGAGGAGCTGCTAATGGCCTATTTTGGGGAAGTTCTCACCAGAATCGCTTCTGAGTGGCATACGGATCAAGAAATTACTCATTGGCATGTGTGTGACGATATGGCCCGAGATTTTGTTCGCCAGTCCCAGTATAAAGTGGACATCGCTCCCGATAGAAACTGCTTGTCCAATTTGAAAAGGAAAACCGCGAAAAGCTTCCGCGAATATGCCGTCAAATGGCGTGAGCGAGCTGCCAGGGTAATGCCTCCAATGGACGAAATTGAAATGGTCACGATTTTTCTGCAGGGCCAAAAGGCCGACTACTTCCAGAACAAGATGTCTGTTATGGGTAAGCCATTTGCTGAGGCTATCAAAATTGGGGAAATGGTAGGAAATGGGCTGAACATAGGCCAAATCTTGAGTCATGCTGCTTTTAAAGCCACATCATTAGGTGTTCAAAATAGTTCAGAAGGTTTGATGAACAGAAATGGGAGTGAGGAGGGAGCCATGATGGTTTCAAGCTCGAGGGGGGCCTGTAGGCCATACATCCAACCATATGTTCCTCCCATCATCCCACCACAATATTATCCCCTTCAAAATGCCGCTTATGCCGTGGCACCGCCTCCCTATGCGGTGATGAATGCGCAACCTTACCTGTGGCCACAACATTATCCACAAAATCAAGATCCACCTCCCAGAATTTCCCATATTTACCAAGCTCCATATAATCCTCAACCAAATGATCCCTAATACAATCATCGCCCAAGAGAGCCTTTCAGAAAGAATCGATTCACCCCTATTGATGAATCATATTCAAGCTTGTTCCAAAAGCTAATCAGGCTAGATCTATTGCAGCCAATGGCCCCGAACTGGCCGAACCCCAAGTCCCCTCGCACCGAGTTGATGCTAGATGTGAATACTACTCTGGAGTAGTAGGACACAGTACAAAGAACTGTTGACCCTCAAAAGGGCAGTTGAAGATTTGATTGAAGCTGGAAGAATTATTTTTCGGGATGAAGAAGCTCCTGATGTGATGAACAAGTTGTTGCCCATAACGACCGGCCAATAGTCGGAATGATTTGTGAAAATGAGGAACTTGACCCGGCACTGAAGGCCATTGCAGCCATTGCCGATATAGAAGAAAAGCCAAAAAACGGTTGCCAAGCCTGAAAAGTTCTCCATCAGACGGGAGTCTCGGTGGCCGGTCTTGCTATCCTTTCTGCGTCCGGATTATCTCAGGGTGTGATCAAGATGTTTTACTCTATTGTCTTACTTTCCGATGTAAACCCTTCTCTCTTCAAAACTGAAAAAAATCAAAAAATCAAAAATCAAATGAAATTAATATTTCATTGTCCAGGAATGTCTATTTTCTTAATCTTGTTTTTTTATTCTCTTTTCAGTTATGTTCAATGCAAATTTCAATAACATGACATGCTTGCGGACTTCATGGCCGGATCCTAAAACGCTGCCAGACCTTGAAATAATGAATCAAAAATTGGGTCGCAATGAAAATTAGCTTAAGGAAATAAAATAAAGAGTTGGAACAACTGAAGAAAAATTGGTTCTCGGATTGGAAAGGTCCATACATTGCAATAAGAGTACTTCCAAAAGAGTGCGTTGTGCTTGGGACACATCGAAGAAAATGTCCTTGAAATAACGATCGATGCAAATTCTGTCAAAATGTATTATGTTGGATCCTTCATATAGTTCTAATATTCTCTGGTTGGGATGACGAAGGCTTTCATTCTCGCTACCCAAACACTATCAACCCTTTGCAAACCCATTTGAGCTAGTTACTCTTCTTTGATTACCCTCTTTGAAACTTGAAAGTGTTATTGAAAAATAAAATAAAAAAAGAAGAGAAAGAAATTGAAATAAAAAATAAAAATATAAAAAAGATAGAGGAAAAAGGAAAAGAAAAAGAAAGAAAAAAGGAAAAAAAGAGAAAACGAAATAAAACTGAAAAACAAAAGAAAAACAGAAAAAACAAAAGAAAACCAAAAACAAAAGTTTTCTGAACTACGTTCGAGAAACAGCTCCAAAAGTTCTCCAAACGTGCATTTGAGAGAAACAGCTTCTTCATCAATTTTCTTCATAATGTTGTCACATGCATGTGTTGTAATCAGAATGGCCTTTAATTGTCACTATAGAACCTAACTTAGGAACGTGAAATTCATAATGTTATTCCTCTTTTGCATGGGACTAAGCCCTGTCCCGCATCTTGCATGAGGATAAGCTCCACCTCAACATTTGCTTAAGGCTAATCTCTGCCTTCCCTTGCATAAGGCTAATCTCTGCCTTCATTTGTATGGGGCTAAGCCTTGTCCCACATCCTGCTTGAGGTTAAGCTCTACCTCCACATTTGCATAAGGCTAATCCCTACCTTCCCTTGCATAAGGCTAATATCTGCCTTCATCTCGCCCGAGGTCAAGCTCTACCTCCGTATTTGCATAAGGCTAATATCTGCCTTCATTTGCATAGGACTAATCCCTGTCCCACATACCGGCATGAGGCTAAGCTCTGCCTCCGATTACATTCTTTTCACCCAGGCTAAGTACTGTCTCTCCAACATTATCTACCTTGCTCTTCTTTCGGGCTATGCTCCACCCTCCACTTCACAAGACTAAGCCTTGCCTTGTTGACATCATATTATTGCATCTTATTGGCGAAAATATTGCCAACCTATCCAAAGGTGTCATAGTCTAAAGGCATTATCCTCATAGTCGAAAGATACGATGTCATGGCATGAGGATCTCCCTCTATTTACATATCATTATTCAAAGGCGTCATGGTTCGGAGGTACCATCTGTATGGCCCGAGAACATCATTACATGGCTTGCGAATCTCTCACTGAACAACTCATGGCTCAAGACGTCATGGTCTAAGGACGTCATCCTCAACCGTCCGAAGATAACTTTCATAGTCCAAAGGGAACCTGCATCATGTTTATTTTCGCACAATATATGCTTGTAGTATCTTTATTTGCAGGTGACCTGGCAAGCAACTGCTATCCCATCAGGAGCAACCTCGCTCCAGTTTCATCGACTATCTCAAACTTGACCGCTCCCTTAAACCATTCTTTCACCTATCTCGAAATTGGTGTCCTTTCTTGCGATGACTTCATCGGTATATTCCACTGATGAATCCAGAACTATACACGACCTGATTCGTGTAAAACCAAGGATATGTAGGCACCTCAGAAACTAGGGTGCGACCTAAAATCTCTCAAACCATCTCGTTCAGTCAAAATTGGCCGTCATATCTTTATCCGACAACTCTTTCATCCTTTCTGGGTAAAGAGGGGCAGTTGTTGATACCCAATTTTTCACAAAATATTTTTAAAATGCATATATGTCTTCAAAATCATGCATTGGAATCAATTGGTATTTTATCCATAATTTCTACACCTTTTATTAATTCGCCCAATATTTGTTTTCTAATAAATAATTACAAAGTCGAATCACGAATGACTTCAAAAACATTTCTCGATTTAATGTACTATTTTTCCTATTAATTCCAAATTATTCGATTTAATGACATTGCAATTATTGCCCAAGCATACAATTCTTGCATTATTTTTCCAGAAATTAGTCTTTTTGTATTTTTAAATACTAAATAACCTTTTTAAAACATTTCTATGCATAAAATTTATTTTTTTAATTAGTAATTATTTTAGTTAATTTATTTGAGATATTTAACCAGTGGACTTATTGTAATATCAATTTCAGCCTAATTAACTAGCCCAAACAGCCTTATAAATCAGCACATAAAACCTAAGCCCAAACCCCTTACCTACCCGACCCAAGTCTTGTGGAATCCTGCCCGTTGATCATTTTGATCAACATCCCAGATTATTCCTACCATAATTAAACCTAAAGACCCCCAAAACTTCTCATTCTCTCTTCTCACCCACCATCACCCCTTCCCCTTCTCTCTCAGATGTTCTCTAATCCTAACCCTAACTCTCCCCTGCCATCACTCGTCCACCACTATCCATGGTGGTTTCTCACCACCCCTAGGCCTCTAATGGCATCTCCTATGCAGGTACCACCGTCTCTAAGGTCCTCAAGGGGCCAGGGTCAGTCCGCTTACACCGTTGGCCCTTTCTTGCCTATTTCAGGCCATTCTGGTTCAATTTCGAGTAAGATCTTCTTATTTCACTTTAAACCTATGGATTTCTAAGCCTATGTCTACATCTCTATGTTATTTTCTCGAAGCCCTAATTTTATCCTTTGAACGTCTCAGTTGTGTACAAGACCGGAGATGGATTGAACTTATTTTACATGAATTTTACAAAAATCTTCTGATTTTCGAGTGGCTTTACCTTTTCCTAAACTAGGGTTTCCTTAAAATATCTTTCTTCAAAACGTTTTTCTTACTTTAAGTATTTAATCTTCTATTTTTATGTGTTTTTGACTGATACGTGGATTTTGCTACAACCCTAACTAGTTTATGCTAAAACCCTAATTTTTTGACATTTTTGTTTGGATTCTGAGCTTGTCCGTGTTACTTGCTATATGATTTTGTTCTATGCCTTGATTCAAATGGTTTCTCCTTTATTTAATTTGAATGTCTTTTGATTTTACCCTAATGTGCCTCTATTAAGGTTCCTGGTTCGATTTCTCGACTAATTCTAGGTGTCTATATTCATTCTGTTTATTTATTCATGGAAAAACTATATTTTTCTCTTAAATCGGTGTTGTTTTGAATTCTTGATTCACTGATTTGTTTCGTTAAAACTTATATGTTGATCCTTGATTATTCCTTTATTTGCAACCTTATTTAGTTTCTTTCCTTATTTGAATTAATTGTGATACTTGCTGATTCTTACTAATTATTTTCTTATTTGAACTTTTATTTATTTATCCCTAATTGCCTACTTCGTACCTATTTCTAACTTGATTTCTTTCCTTAAATATCTGTCATGCTCTTTACCGTTAATTGATTACCCCTTGATTAGGGGAGACTTTACTGATTTTACGTATGACTGATCCTGTAAATTTCCCTAGTTGCTGCATAATTGATTCATTTACCTTATTCTGTTTAACTCTTGACTACTATATGTACTCTCCTCTATTCTCACTTCTACACACGAACACTAGTTCAAAAAACTCTCTTACACTTAAAAGCTCTCTATCTTTTCTTCTTTGTTACTTTGCAACTTTAACTGACCTAGCCGGCTGTAAGCCCAGGTTAGCAATTGCGCCACATTTGCTCTATACTCTGTGTTTTTCTCTCCTTAACTGGTACGCCCTGATTCAATTTCAAAGTCCAAAACTCTGTGTGTTTCATTGATGTTCTAGTTCATTAGTTATGACTCCCAATCCTGTTTCTTGTTTACCATCATGTTGTTCAATATATAACTAGCATGTCAAAATCACACTACCTGATTACTGTTTCACCTAGCATGTTTGAATTTTGGTTTCTGTTAAAACCTGTAATTAGTAAGTCTAATTCTGCCTACTACTTTATCCAGCATGTTTCAATCTGCTTGTTAAGTATGCCAACATGTTTGAACTAGGAATACTTATGATGTTTGCCTAAGTTGTTCAGTTGGGTTCTTGCTTAATTTGCTTTTCTAAGTTGTCTAGTATCTCAAAGTAACTTTGACTATGTGCCAACTTGTCTAGTGTTAATATGTTTTTTTTCTACATGGATGTTTGTGATCTTTACTCTATGTCTCTTCCACCCGTTTTTATGACTAACTTCTTAATCCTATAAAACTCTTGAAACATCTGTGAATCATGTTGTTTATGTGCTGCTACCATACACTAATGTGTATTTTATGTGTCCCCAATCCCCCACTATCCCTGTGTGAAATTTGTGTTGAATGGTGCTAAACTTGTTTGTCCTATAACTAATCAGGCTGCTTGCTGATTTTTCAAAAGTGTTTATCTGGTTCTCAAACTATTTTACTACTAAATTAGTTCTTATTTTTCAGAAAAACCTCTTTACTTATACAATCATTTTGGTATTGTTTTCTTGACAAAAATTTTCAAAACTATTTCAAGCACACTCTCTCTACTCTTAAGTACCTAGGTTCTGCCACTCCAGTGTGTGTACTGCCTTGGGATCCTCCTAAGATCTGTTTGAACTGTGACACACTGAGGCTGGATATTCCACATTGCACTTACTCAAGCCTTATTGTTAAAAGCCTGGGTGTGAGCACTACCCGCGATCCTTGAGGTCCTTAAGGAACACTGACACACCTGGACACGAAATTGGCTATGAAATCTCTGGCCTTCGAGACTATAGAAGGCCTGTTATTACCAGGATTTTCTTCGAGCCTACTTCAGGCTCCTTATAGTTTAATTTTTATTTTATTTATGTAATTTATTCGATCGTTGGTTTGTAATAATTAATTGTAAACAAATATTAGGATGGCAAGTAAAAAGGGAGGGTACTTATATGATATTGTTGGTAATCCTCGGTAGAAAACATGCTATAGGTTTTATATTCTGTGAATTTGCATTAGAAGCAATATCTTAGGATTGATATGCTCATTTACATTCAAACCATGTCAAACCTGCATTAGATATCCTGTTTTAGGGCTAAACGTGCATTACTTTAGCACGCTTTATATCACTATTTCATGATTCAATTTTGCATAAATAACTCCACTTAGAAATCGTACTACTGGGTTCATAATCTCGCCTTAATAAACTGTCATCCTTATATGCATTAGATACTATATTTTTAGGAACTTTGTTTTCATTTGTTTCAACCTGCTTATTTCGATTAAAATAAGTCAATGTCCATGAAAAGATATAAAAGCAGCTTCCCATATAGATATCATGTCTTTAAGAACGGATCAATATAAATCACCTGTTATAATCTATGTCACCTAGAACTGCATGTTTGTAGGTTGAACAATTTCTAAAACTTTTAATCATCTCCTGTAATTGTGATTGCATACAATCCCACATCTAGGAATGCCTTAGCTAATCAATCTCTATATGAAATTGGAAACTGCGTTCTGATTGTGTTAAACTACTTAAGTTTTACATCACTTAAAATCAGTAGGCAAATCGATTAGGACCCTGCCATTGAATGTTTTGCATATTTTGTGTATTAATGTTCACCTGGAGATCCTGTCTTAGGATTTTTTCTTAAATAAACTACTTGTATCTGTGTTAGAGACATATTGTTTATTTGCTATATTTGTGCGGAGGTAGCCGTTTAACTGCTTCTTGTCCCTATTTGCTGGTCCTACATGTTATTTGATTGTTTCCTAGATTTTTTCCCTTTTAAATACCTTAGGATTGTCTAGAATTGCCCAGATTTAGAGGTCCCAAACTCCTCCAGGGCCACAAGTAAGGGACATGTAACAACATGCTTACAGTTTATTAAGTAAAACTCGCTTAATAACCACTAAAGGGTGGGATAGTGGGTAGAAAAAGATATGATGACTTGTGCGCTAATGTGTGATGACCTAGCTAATCGTCTTAAGAATTTACGCCCCAATACCCTATTAACTACTTTTTTGTATTTATTGCTGCTATTTTGAATTTTCCAGGATGTTCGGTTTTCAGTTTCGAAGAGTTTTGGGACAGTTAGTCCCTAAATGAGAGTTTAAATATTAGAAATTTGATCGTAGTCAGAACAGTGTGAAGACGACCTCAGAATGGAATTCTGATGGTTCCGTTAGCTCCGTTATGTGATTTTGGGCTTAGGGGAAATGCCGAAAATTGAATTTTTTAAGTTTCCAGATCGATAGTGAGATGTTGATCTGAGGGTCAGAACAGAATTACGAAAGTTGGAGAAGCTCCGCAGTGTTGAATGTGACGTGTGTGCAAAATTTCTGGTCATTCGGACGAGGTTTGATAGACTTTTTGATCGAAAGCAGATTTTTAGAGTTTTGGAGTTCTTAGGCTTGAATTCGAGGTTGATTCGTCATTTCGATGTTGTTTTAGGTGTTTTAAGGATTGGTATAAGTTGGGACAATTGTATTAGACTTGTTTGTGCTTTTGGTTGAGGTTCCAAGGGGCTTTGGGATGATTTCAGATGGTTGTCCAAAGAATTGGAAGTGGTTTGTAGCAGCTGAAGCTACTGATATCTTTCATAACCGTACCTGCAGTTGGGTTCCGTAGGTGCGGAGCCGCAGAGGCGCCAGAGATGTAGCAAAAGTGGAAAAAGGAAAAGCCAGCAGGGACCACAAAAGCGGGAGCTTTACCATAGAAGTGGCCCCACATCTGCGTAAGGTTAACCGCAGGTGCGGAAGCTAGGCTTTAATTGAAATGTCGCAGATGTGATCATGTCATTGCAGAAGTAGGACTGCAGATGCGGTCCCAGAGCCACAGAAGAGGATTAGTTGGGCAGAACATACAAATAGCTGCCCTCGCGAATTTGAGCTATTCTTTCACCATTTTCATCTGAGAAATGACCTTTTAGGGTGATTTTGAGAGGGGATTCAAGAGAGAATCAATGAGGTAAGATTCTTGGAACCTAAACTCGTTATTACAGTGATTTTTATCATCATAAACACGAGAATTTAAGGAAAATCAATGGCAAAAGAGGGTTAGTGCTTGCTTAATTAGAGATCTTTGATTGATGATTTGAGGGACCAATTGAGGTCCAATTTTGGTACTTTTGATATGACTGAACTCGTGAGAGTGTGAGGATTCTTGAAATATAAATTTTACCCTATTCCGAGACGTGGGCTCAAGGGGCATTTTGGTCATTTTATCTAATTTCACGTATTAGCTTAGAATTTGTTTGTAGAATCAGTTACTTGAAGTATTATTTACATTATGCAGTTGAATTGAATAGATTTGGGCATTTTGGAGTCGAGTACTCATGGCAAGAATACGGTCTCGGGTTGATTATTGAGTCGGTTCGAGGTAAGTGGCTTTTCTAAACTTGTGTGGGGGGACATTCCTCTTAGGATTGGTATTGTGATAATCGAAATGCCTTATACGTGTGGTGACGAGTGCGTACCTGTGCTAACTGTTGAAAATCCTATTTTTATTAAAATACCTTTAATTGTGTTTTCCCTTTATTGCTTACACTACTTGTAATTTAAGCCCGTTGTTAGTCTAGAGAAGCATGTCTAATTGACTAAATTGCTCTATTTGCTTTAACTGCATTATTTGTATTACGTGAAGCATGCTAGGCTAGAATTATCTATTTTACCTTGGTATGAAATTGATTTAATTGCGTATTCCTTTTGCTATTGTTGTGTGTTTTACTTTGGGACTACGGGAAGGCATCCCGGGAGATCCCCATTACGTATTTATGGTTGAGTTGAGGTGCGGGATACATAGAGATCCCTAGCACGTATAACGAGGATACCAAGAGATCCTCGGGATACCAAGATATCCCTATCATATATTTAGGATACCAAGAGATTCTCGGATTACCAAGAGATCCCTAGCATATTGAGGATACTTAGAGATCCTCGGTTATTATCCTTGTGAAGAGTGGTATTCCTTGTGATTGTTTTTCCTCTATTTCAGTTGTATATATCTTTAAATCCTGTGTTACTTTTACTGCTGTACTTATTTATACTGTTCTGCTCTACACTGTCGAACTTGATATTTTATTTAACCTTAGTAGGTCTCTGACCTTCCTCGTCACTACTCGACCGAGGTTAGGCTTGGCACTTACTGATTACCATTGTGGTGTACTCATGCCCTTTCTGCGCATGTTTCTCATGTGCATATCCAAGTACCTCTACTTAGACTTACCATCCTTCAGGCGAGGGGATCCTTCGGAGACTTCGAGGTATATCTGCCGCGTCCGTACACCGAAGAGTCTCTCTCCATTCTCTCTTGTAGTTACATCCATTCTGTATTTACTTTGTTTTAGACATTCTGGAGTTAGAGCACTATGTAGTATCCTTAGCTTGTGATTTCATGAGATTTCGGATTTTGGGAAAATATTAATTTTCGAGATTTGATATTGTGTATGCCGAGCGTCACTATTAAACACTATTTTATTCACTATTTAAGTTATTTGTTTTCTTCCACAAATTGGTTTACTTTCCGCATTTTAGGCTTACCTAGTCGTAGGGACTAGGTGCCGTCACGATGGTTCACGGAGAGCGAACCAGGGTCATGACAAGTTGGTATCAGAGCTCTATGTTCATAGGAGTCATGAATCAAAAGCCAGTTTATTAGAGTCTTACTGATCGGTATGGAGATGTCTGTACTTATCTACGAGAGGATATGTAACTGTTAGGAAAATTCCATTTCATTTGATTTCCTTGTCGTGCGAGATTTTGATGTCATAATTCTAAACTTTGTCTTCTATTCTCTCATAGATGGTGAGGACATGTGCTACCCGAGATGATTAGGCACCTGTGCCCCCTACTGCAGCCATCAGAGGCGGGTGTGGGTGTACAGGTCAAGGACGTGCACGTGGTATAGCTAGAGCACCTGTGCGAGCTGCCACCGAGGTACCCCCAAAAGTTCCAGCTGGAGTCCAGGCACCTGATACGCCTACTACTACTACCACCAGCGCTTCAAGAGACTATTGCACAGTTCATGAGCTTGTACACCACTATGGCTCAAGTAGGGTTGCTTCCCCTTGCTACAGCCACATCTCAGGCCAATAGAGGAGCACAGGCTTTTGCCGCCCGCACTCATGAGCAGCGAGTGCATGTTGATCAGGTCTCAGAGGTTATTCACGTACAACCTGCAGTTCTAGGTCAGCCCGAGGACAGGGCAGCGACTTCAGAGAATGAGCAGCGGGGACTTGAGAGGTTTAAGAAGTATGATCCACCTGTATTCAAGGAGTTAGCATCAGATGATGCCTCGGTATTTCTGGAAGAGTGCTACTGTATTCTCCGTACCATGGGTATATCGGGATCTAGTGGGGTTTCCTTCACTACTTTCCAGCTTCGAGGAGTTGCTTATGAGTGGTGGTCCACCTATGAGTTAGACACTCTGGAAGAGGCTGCTTCGCTGACTTGGACCCAGTTTTCAGATATATTCCTGGAAGACTTTGTTCCTCAAAGCCTCAGAGATGCATAGCGCGTCGAGTTTGAGCATTTGCACGAGGGTGCTATGAATGTCTCAGAGTATGCTATTCGTTACACTAGCTTCACTAGACATGCACCAGCCTTGGTTTCTATTGTTCGCGAGAGGGTTCGCTGGTTTATTGAGGATCTTATTCACAGCATCAGGTCTAGCATGGCTAGTGATTTGGAGATGGATATTCTTATCAGTAGGTGGTGAGAATTTCTAGGAGGATTGAGGATATACATGCTAGGGAAAGAGAGGAGAGGAAGGCCAAAATGTCTCGAGAGTCAGGCCATTATTCTGGTGCCCGCGCCCCAGCTGCAGGTCGTCATGGTAGGGGTTATATGAGTCACCCTGTTCATTCAGCTCTTCTAACAGGCAGTGGTATTCTAGCTCCTCTTAGGCCTCAGAAGCCTTATTATGCACCTCCAGTTTCTAGTACGCCTCCTGCGCGGGGTGCTTTCATAGGTATGTCCAGCCGACCTGACCTGAGCCAGTCACAACTGCGATGTCCTCCCAGAGCTTGTTTTGAGTGTGGTGACACACGCTACGTGGTGAGGGATTGCCCTAGATTTGAGAGGGGTGCGCCCCCACAGACTACTCAGCCACAGTGCGCTCTGCAGAGTTCTCAAGCTATGATCACAACACCAGTTGCTACCCCACCTGCTCAGCCAGCTAGAGGTGGAGGCCGTGGAGGTAGAGGTGGACCTAGAAGGGGAGGCCAAGCCAGATACTATGCCCTTCATGCCCGTATCGAGGCTGTTTCCTATTATTCTGTCATCACAGGTATTGTCATGGTTTGTCACAGAGATGCATCGGTTCTAGTCGATCAAGGCTCCACTTATTCTTATGTGTCTTCTTATTTTGCTTCGCGTTTGGGTATACCTCGGGATTCTTTAAGTTCCCCTATTTATGTTTTTACTCGTATGGGAGATTCTCTTATTATGGATCGTGTTTATCGGTCGTGTTTGCTTGCTCTTAGTGGTTTTGAGACAAGAGCCGATTTATTGTCGCTCATCATGGTTGATTTTGATATTATCTTGGGCTTGGACTTGTTTCGCCCTATTATGCTATTCTTGATTGTCACGCCAAAACCGTGATGCTGCCTATGATAGGTGTACCGCGTGTTGAGTGGAGGGGTACTTTAGATCACACTCCCAGTGGAGTTATTTCTTTCCATAAGGCTCAACGTATGGTTGAGATGGGGTGTGAAGCGTATTTAGCTTATGTGAGAGATGTTAGTATTGGTACCCCTTCCGTTGATTCAGTCTGAGTAGTACAGGATTTTTCTAATGTGTTTCTAGTCGACCTTCCAGGCATGCCGTCTGATAGAGACATTGATTTTGGCGTTAATCTGTTGCCGGGCACTCATCCAATTTCTATTCCTCAATATCATCTTAGGGTGCTCCAGTCTTGTTTGTAAAAAAAATGATGGTTCTATGCGTATGAGTATTTATTATCGCCAGTTGAACAAAGTTACAGTGAAGAACCGTTATCCTTTGCCTCGTATTCGTGATCTATTTGACCAGCTTCAGGGCACACGTGTGTTTTCTAAGATTGACTTGCACTCAGTCTGTTGAAGATTCGGGAGCCAAATATCCCGAAGACTGCTTTCAGGACTCGGTATGGTCATTACGAGTTCCTTGTTATATAATTTAGGCTGACCAATGCCCAGTAGCCTTCATGCATTTGATGTACAGTATGTTCTAGCCGTATCTTGACTCATTCGTCATTGTCTTTATTTATGATATTCTGGTATATTCCAGGAGTCGAGAAGATCATAAGCAGCACCGAAGGACAATGCTCCAGACCTTGAGAGAGAAGAAGTTATATGCTAAGTTCACGAAATATGAGTTTTGGTTGGATGTTGTGGCATTCTTAGGCCACATGGTGTCGAGTAAGGGTATTCAGGTGGATCCAAAGAGAGTAGAGGTAGTGCAGAGTTGGCCCAGACTATCCTCAGCTATAGAGATATGTAGTTTTCTTGGCTTGGCGGGATATTACCGTCGTTTTGTTGAGGGTTTTTCATCGAATGCAGCCCCTATGACCAGGTTGACCCAGAAGGGTGCTCCATTCTAGTGGACAAAAGAGTGTGAGGCGAGCTTTCAGAAGCTCAAGACAGCTTTAACTACAACCCTAGTTTTGATATTGCCTATAGGTTCGGGGTCTTATACTTTCTATTATGATGCCTCGAGGATTGGCCTTAGAGTGGTATTGATGCAGGACGATAGGGTGATTGCATGCACGTCCAGACAGTTGAAGGTATACAAGAAAAATTACCCGGTCCATGACCTTGAGTTGGGTGTAAAGCTGTCTAATGGGTGGGTCGGGCCGGTCCGGGCTCATTTTTTTTACCCGTCCGGGTCGGGGCCGGTTACGGGTTAGTTTTTAACAGGTTTTGCGGGTTCGGTTAATCCGAGTTAAAATTGAACCATAAGGGTTACGAGTTGAAGGGGTCAGGACGGGCTGGGTTTAGTGTATTTTTAATTTTTTTTTTGGAATTTTGTATAACTATTGTAAGTTATATTAATACTTTGTATTAATTTAAAGAATACAAGTAAGATGGGAAAAAATGCACTTATTGCAAGTGCTACTTTTATTTCTTAATTTAAAGTTTCAAACTTACAAAATGAAAGGTTTACATTTTTTTCTACAAGTAAAGTAGTAATTTTAAATGTTTTGAATCGCCTTAGTAAGTTCATCATAATCAATATGAACCGATTGACCTTCTTCTGGAGTGTTAAATTCGGATGGGTTTCCATGTGTTAATATATCTCCAAGTTCTTCGTCTTCTAGGCTATCAACATCTTCCTTTCCTTGATTTCTTTGTTCCGATCTAATCCAATCTTTGAAACATACTAAAACTTCCAAAGCATTTCTTCTTAATGAGTGGCGGGTGTCTCCATGTTGTTGTCTTGCTTGGCTAAATGCACTCTCCGATGCAACAGTAGAAATTGGCACATTCAGCACGTCCCGAGCCATAGCGAAAAGAACAGGAAATTGCTTTCCATTTTCATGTCACCATCCCAACGGTGAAAATTCCTTTGTGCGAGGCTCTTTTTGCTTCTGCAAGTAGAATTGAAGTTCATCAATGTTCCTGCTACTGGTTTGAGTGTTAGAAAATGTAGAAAAAATATTAAAACTATGCCTTCGGAAGAGCGTGGAATGACGTTATCGAATTTTGGATCGAGGTACCATTTCTTACCTTCTAAGAGGGAATTGTCCTCATAGGTGGAATAATTAACTATGTGCTACTTGTCACGACCCAATATCTACTATGGGTCGTGGTGGCGCTGGACACCGTTGTCAGGCCAGTCAACTAAAATATTTAATAAAATTCTTATTTTAATAATTTCGAAAACACTTCTTTACTATGATTAAAGCAATTCTCATTATATTCCTCCAAATACATAATGAAATATTTAATCAACTTTTAAAATTTCTGAATAGACCCAAATACATCCTAGAACCCGGTGTCACAAGTACATGAGCATTTTCTAGGAGAAATCAATAAGTACAACAACTGTCCGGAATATAATTGGACAGAAAATAAGGAAAGTCCAGAGGGAGACTATACTAGCTGCGGAATCGCCATCGAGGCACAATGCTCCAAAACTAGCCAATAATTATGCAAACCCATTAATTTATGCTCAATTACTTATAATAATCCAATCTATAACAATTTTTAACCCCGATTGAAAAGTTGACAAAATTGCCCTCAAACCAACGTGTACGGATTCCAAAAAATTTTGAAGATATAATTTACCCACAACCTCACGAACTCAAATATATAATTTACTCTCAATTGCATATCCAAAATCGTGGTCAAAATTCAAGAATACCAAATTTCTAAGTTTTCATCAAAAATCGTGGTCTAAATTATGTCAAAAGTGTGTCCAACCTCTCCAAAATACAGTTTTTGCATGTATATATACCAAGCAGGGTTGGGCCGAAACAATTATACCTTCTCCTATGCGAAAAAGGACAATATTTCACGTTTGGACTGCCGCGGCCGCGGTCAAACCGCGATATGAACGCGGTATATGGCAGGTATACTGCTTCAGTCCGCGTCAGGTTCACGATCGTGGTTTCGACCGCATTTTTTATCCTGTTCCATTTGGAATTTAGACAAACGTAAAACATAATTTGTAGCCCTTTGAGTTAGCTTTTCAACCATATATTGTGAGGCCTAAATGGAGTTCTGAGTGAAAAGTTATGTGCATTTTACTCGGCAGTGCGCAATATGCCTACTTAACGACTTAATTCCTTGGGATTTTACTCCGACTTCAAAGCTCTAAATTGCTTGAATTCATTCCATAACATCTATATAGCTCGGAATCACTCCTACAAGGCATAAAACACACCGTTAGTGTAAAACACTAGCGATTAAAGCGCAAACTCAACTAAAGTACAATAAATTAGAGTGTAATAATTGACTAAATATGCACTTTAATTTATTACACTCTGAGAATTTTAATTAATGCGCAAACTCAATTAAAGTGCAGTAAATTAGTGTGTAATAATCTTTATCCCTAATCACTTCAGATAGTAGTTATGTTTAATTTATTATTAGTAGAGTAGTACACTAAGGGAAAGCTTATGGTGCATCTTTTGTGGCATATGAATGTTATTTCTGAGAGTGAGTGAATTCTTTCTATCTTGAGTTCCTAAATGTTCTTTAATTTTGTTGTGTGGAACTACTCTCTTTTGTTGTGTGAGGGCACTTGATTCATGAAGGAAAGGTAATGACTGTGACCTCTATGTTAGAGTAAGTAGGTGAGTTGTGAATAATGCGTGGTACTTGTGAGTCAAATCTTGAGGTGAAGATGTTACACTTTTGTGCTTAGTCTATTTAAAATACTCTTGGTGTGATGAGTTAGGAGAATTGTTTAAAAAGGTCATGTCTATAAAAAAAAGTGTAGTTTGATTGCTCGAGGACGAGCAATGTTTTAAGTGTGGGGTGTTGATGATAGGTTATAATTACGTATTTTAGTCAGTTATTACACTCTAAGTTACTGCACTTTAGTTGAGTTTGCGCTTTAATCGCTAGTGTTTTGCACTAACGGTATGTTTTATGCCTTGTAGGAGTGATTCCGAGATATATAGATGTTATGGAATGACTTCAAGTGATTTGGACCTTTGAAGTCTGAGTAGAATCCCAAGGAATTAAGCCGGGATCGTATTCGGGGATCAACGGATGATAAAATAACAAAAAGAAGACTCGAGGAGATATATTGCGCACTGTCTAGTAAAATAGACATAACGTTTTGCTCAGAACTCCATTTGGGCTCTACAATATATGGTTGGAAAGATACCTCAAAGGACTATAAATTTAATGTTTTACATTTTTCCAAATTCCAAAAGGAAAAGGGTAAAAATGGCGGTAGAAAGTTCATCATGGTCGTCACCGCGGTCCGCGCTGCGGTTTGAGGCAGTGCCTTCCGCGGTCGTCACCGCGGTCCGCGCCGTGGCCGCGGCAGTCCAGATGTGAAATATTATCCTTTTTCGTGAAGGAGAAGGTATAATTGTTTGGGCCTGACCCTACTTGGTATATATACATGAAAAACTGGTATTTTTGAGAGGTTGGACATATTTTTGACACATATTTAACCTAAGGAGGCAGAGACTCAAGAAGAGCAAGGCGGGGAATTCTTCAACAATTTTTTATTTACTCTTCCTATTTTTCATTATTGGTTATGTCTTTTAGTATTGTAGTTTTACATACTATTATGAATAGCTAATTTGTTATCTAAGATTTTGATGGAAATTTTTGTAGGATAAGTTCTTGTTATGTTTTTATATAATTGAGTCGTAGTATAATCTTTATTTGTTCAACTACGTTCTTGTTGTAGTTAATTGGTAGGATTCTCAATTAGCTGTGCTTATTTAGTATACATAACTCAGGAGAGAGTGCATATTTGGGTAATTGTTGAACAACACCACTCCCAGAGTATATGAGGGATCAATAACCGAGGGTTTAAAGGCGGGATTAGGGATAACGAAGTCTTGGGTGCAATCTGAAGTGAGTTGTATGAAAAGCCAACTAGCGTAGCTCGGGAGAGTGCGTATAGTAAATTATCGTGATTACTCGGGAGAGATTTACGGTAATAAGAGTGCTCATGATCATTAGATAATACTTGGGCGAAATTATAGAAGACATAGCGCGAAAGATTCCGATAATTGGGGAAATCATAACTCTAGACCTCCTTAATCTTTTCTCCAACTTGTAGTATCTTTAGTGTTAATTTATTATTTTAATTTGTTAGTTAGTTAGTTAAACATAAGACTCTTAATACTTATAACATAGGAATTGTTCGAGCTTGTCTTCTTAGAAATATTGAACAGCTGTAGCTAAGCTTTAGTTCTCTGTGGAATTCGACTACGGACTTGTAAACTGGATTATATTTGCCACGACCTCTTAGTCCTTTTTATAAGGCATAGTTGGGCGTGATCAATATACTTTAACATTCAAACCCCATACTTATGTCAAACCAAACTCCACCTTCTATCAATATACATCAACTCCCAAATTATTTAAGCACAATTATATCAAGAGTCACCACTATCAAAGAATATATTTTTTACAGCAATACAACTATTTTTTTCTTTTCGTTTTCAATTCAAGTGGCTCTTGCTTTTCAAATCAGTGCACCATTTCTCCTTATTTCATTAGTTCCACTCAAAAGCCAAATCAACCACCCCACACTTTAAATTTTTACAAAGTTTATAAACAATCCAAGTGCTCATGAGAGGTTACAATGGTTAAAATAAATGGTTAATTCAAACAAATGGGTAAGACTTGTAATGTGGTTGCCAAAGAAACAATATTACAGTCTCAAAGAGATTAACTATGATATATAACAACTTGGTGGGTACTGGCTCAACAAAGAAACGCCTATATCACTTCGAAGACTGAACAAAACTACTATTTCGCTTTGCAAACACACATGACAAGTTCTAGGTATCAAATGCAATGCACAGAATAATACAAAACATTACACACATATGGCACATAACTCACTCAGGATTGGATTCATCAAGACACTCTAGTCAAAGCAGTTAAGCAAATTTAAGATCATACAATTTAAGGTATTTATACAAGAGTAAAAAACTGAGCATAAGCGTCACAACCAAAGTACTCACTATTCTAAAGGCATAACAAAGTCAAGAGATATTGCTTGAATTCAAAACAAAACACAATGGCTCTTACTAAAAAAAAACCAACTACACCCGGATCAAATAAAACCTTGGAAAAGAACCGCGACACAAAGAAAAACTAAGGGGGAATTATTACACTACCTACAAAGAAAATCTTTTTATTTTATTTTTTATTTAGGCTTAAATCCCTCAAGAAAATTGTCTAATAGATCCATAGTTGGGAAAAGTCCAATCTTTTCTATTTAAAAAAAAATTATTCAATTAAACTAACACAACTAAAATTGCATAGAAAGTCACCCAGACAATTTTCCCACCCCACACTTAAAATTATGCATCGTTCCCAATGCATATCATAAATAATAAAAGGGTAAAAGAGACTCCCTGGTAGGCCAAAGGCCGAAGCACTAATAGCTCATGTGGTACTCAGACTTCTCCCAAACTTGGTCCTTCGTGCGATACCCCGCACTTAGTTCCAACCATTTGGTTTGTTGTTGCATCCTTCCAATACCTTTGCTTTCCATGCTCCTAGAAAATAAAAAATTGACACTACAAAACTAATACAATTAAAAATAAATAAAAGAAAGCAATAAAGTTGGGCTGCCTCCCAACAAGCGCTTGATTTAACGTTGCGGCACAACGTGAATCACTTTCCTCCTCCACTTTGAACTTATGAATCGGACCCCAAGTTTTGATTCTGCTCTATGATCATGCTCCTGGGATGGTGGAACGAATCTGACTGGCCCAATAAAATAATGTAGTATTCTGCACTTCTTGGCCTTTAGATGAGGTGTGTAATCCCGATTTTCTGGCAAGAAGAATTCCAAAATGTAAGCACTTTGTTCCTCATTCCTCAAATCCTCAAATGGCTCGAACGACTCTATTTCCATATCATCATCTAAACACAATGTGAAAAAATACTTGGAGTGAGGACCAATGCTCTCAAATACATGAACATTGGGACTGTCTACATTCTCAACACTAATGACAATAGAGTCAACTAATTATGTATCCTCAATATCCTTGCTTGACTCTAGTATCTCTTCTACAACATCGACATCCTCAAAATCTAGTGCGATTGATCGTTGGTGTTCTACTCTAGCCTCCTCCTCTAGCCCATCCTCGTATTTTTTTAAATCCTCCAGTAAAATGGCAATTTCTACAGCAAATAATGCTCATATTGGCTACTATGCACAATGTTAACTTGTTGCGCTTTACAAGGTTCAATTAATTTATTCAATTGAGCCTCCAAGTTGTGAATAATGGCCCCTTGCCTTTGTGCCCACAGTTGTATCTCATCATATTGTTCCGTAAGGCACTTTAGCATATCTTCGATCTCTTTCAGGCCCTCATACCTGGGTTCTTTGTTCCTATTAACTTCACAAGAAAAAGAAGAACCATCAAAGTAAGGGGTTGGGGAGAAGATAAGAACTATAAGCACAACCATGAAAGTGACCATCTTGACCAACACACATATCACACACATTCCACACATAAGATTGAGTTGGTGCACAAAACTAGCTCTCGGGAATATTTTGATAATTTTGCCCTTGGTGGCTTCCTTCAAAAATATGCATAAGGAGGATTAAAAGTAGAATTACCAACATCAAAATTCTCATAATTCCACGATGCCATGTTTCTCAAATAAACAAATAAAACTAAAATAAAAAAATAAAAAATAAAATAAAAGTTCAAACTTGAAACCTAGAAATACGTATACCTAGACCTACAACGTTAGTTTCCCGGCAACGGCGTCAAAATTTGATCATGCCCAACTATGCCTTATAAAAAAGACTAAGCGGTCGTTGCAAATATAATCTGGTTTACAAGTCCGAAGTCGAATCCCACATAGAACTAAGGCTTAGCTACAGTTGTTCAATATCACCAAGAAGACAAGCTTGAACAATTCCTAACTTATAGATATTAAGATTCTTGTATTTAACTAATTAACTAACAAATTAAAATACTAAATTAATAACTAAAGATACTAAGGATTGGAGACAAGATTAGGGAGGTCTAGAGTTATGATTTCCCCAATTGTCAGAATCCTTCCCGATATGTCTTCTATAATTTTGCCTAAGTATTCTCTACCGATCATGAGTGCTCTGCGTATTATAATTCTCTCCCGAGTAATTACGACGATTTACTGGACATACTCTCCCGAGTTACGCTAGCTAGTTTTAATTACAGCTCACTTAGATCACACCCAAGGTTTCGTTATCCCTAATCCCACCTTTAAACTCTTGGTTATTGATTCCTCACATACGTCAGGAGTGTTGTTGTTCAACAACTACCTAAATATGCACTCTCTCCCGAGTAATACATACTAAATGGGCACAGCTAATTGAGGGCCCTTCAATCAACCACAAGAACAATATAGTTGAACAACTAGAGAAAATACTATGGCTCAATTATATAAAAAAATAACAAGAATTTATCCTACAAAAGGTTCCATCAAAACCCTAGATAACAGATTAGCTATTGATAATAGTATGTAAAACTACAATACTAAAAGTCATAACCAAAAATGAAAAATAGGAAGAGGAAGGAAAAACTCGCAGAATAATTCCCCGCCTTGCTCTTATTGTGTCTCTGCCTCCTTAGGTCGAATCTGGGTTCTCCTTAGCCTCCTTAGGTCTAAATTATATCAAAAGTGCGTCCAACCTCTCAAAAATACCATTTTTCCATGTATATAAACCAAGTAGGGTTGGACCCAAATAATTATACCTTCTCCTACGCGAAAAGGGATAATATTTCATGTCATGACTGCCGCGTCCACGGTTAAACCATGGTATGAATGCGGTATATGGCAGGTATACTGCCTCAGTCCATGTCAGGTCTGCAATCACGGTTTCGATCGCGTTTTTCACCCAGTTCAGTTTTGAATTTGGAAAAATATAAAACATGAAAGTTGTAGCCCTTTGAGTTAGATTTGCAATCATATATTGTGGATCCAAAATGGAGGTCTGAGCGAAACGTTATGTCTATTGTACTCGATAGTGCGCAATATGCCTACTCGATTCTTCGTTTTGTTGCTCTATCATCCGTTGATCCCAGAACACAATCCCGACTTAATTCCTTGTCTTTTACTCCGACTTCAAAGCTCTAAATTACTTGAATTCATTCCATAAGATATATATAGCTTGAAATTACTCCTACAAGGCATAAAACACACCATTAGTGCAAAACACTAGCGATTAAAGCACAAACTCAACTAAAGTGCAGTAAATTAGAGTGTAATAATCGACTAAAATACGCAATTATAGCCTATCATCACTTCACTAGGATCTCTGTTGAGAGTCACCCACTCTAGCTTGGTCTCGAATATAATCAACTCCAATGCTTCGCTGGCACATTAACACCCCTCTCAATGAAGTGCTCGACTGAATGACTTCCCTTGTAAATCACCTCTGTACGAAGCATACTTCCTGATTCTTCCCAAATCCCAAACATGAGTCAATAAGGTCGACTGTAGCACACCTTTGTCAATTCCTTTGCCCAAATTACCATTTATGTCCTTTTCCCTTAGTTGTAATATCTCCTCGATGTGCCGGTAACCTGAAACTCACAACTAGATAACCATGCAACCTAATCGTAGGTGGTGGGACTCTCCCAGTCAGCTTGGAGAAACATGTTTTATAACTCTAGGACCCACCAAGATTCTTTACCTCTTATTGACATGACCTTGCGCAAACCAATCGCCAAATCCCTCAAAATCCTTCTGTTAGGATTTCATGAAAGATTCGAATCTCTAGTAACATTTAGATATTCGACCTCTTACCGGATAGTTAGTAAAATCCTTCCAGAAGTTTCACCAACCACGCGACCGTTGTCCTGCTCACAGGAGATAACACACATGTGGAAATTACACGTCAACATATTCCCACGTTGTTGTATGGGATACAATTACTATGACACCGATAACCCATCATGAGCCCTTGCTCATTCACCAACTTTACTAGTCCATTCACTTCTTAGGGACGTCAACTAAATGTGCGACAATATCTTCCAATTCAAAGTTATATTGCATCCTTCTTCGTATCAAGCAACTCTCTTCATGTTGCATCCAATCTCCCACTGTATAATAGCCGATATTTAAAATTAAGCCTGTTGACCTAATCTCCATCCACGAAATTTCCCAAATCACTCTAAATCTTTCCTCAAGGTATGTAGTTATCCTGGCACTGAACTCATATGCTACTCTGCCACTCTTCCACTTTTGGCCAAACTCCTCTTCTTTAAGCAACTACTCGACTTTCGTTTCTTACACCTGGCCTTCTAGAGAGTTAACCACCGCATGACACTCCCCACGTGTCCTTCCTCATCCTTTGCGGCTAAGCTGATGCCTTAGATAAAAAATCTATCTCAGTAGTGTTTGAACTAGTAGTTAACTACTAACTTTAAACCTTTTCTAAGGTCATCTTTCCCGAGCTATTGACAATAGAAACACCGATTCAATCCAAAAGTGCCGCACCCTGCGATCTCTGACAGTCGCTTCTTCGATACTATCTCACAATATCCTGCCCCAAAGGCAAATTATATAAGATCATAACACCAACGAACTTAATATATTTAATTGAGGACGACGACACCCCATCGCAGATAAAAATTCCACCATACTTGAAAACACCAAGTGTCATTACTCTATCAACCCAAACATGAATGTCTATGATCCGATTAACTCTCCTCCACCGGAAATACAATACCGAATCTATGAATCATGGACTAAAAGAACCTCCTTCCAAGTCATACACAGCTTCCACGCATGGACAAGCATCGCACCACCACATCAATACCGCACGATAGCCATCCATGATAATCATAGCAACCCGTGCATAGACTCAAATCTCTCCGAAGTACAACTGGGCAGAAATGTAGGATATCCTTCTGCAAGGCGACAACAGTAGCCCAATCAAATACGCAGAGAGAAACATCCTGCACCACAATTGTAGTACCATTATAATTCTTCAATTCCCGATTTATAATAAGCACTTTGCATCGCATAAGATTGAGTAGGAAAGAAACAAGGACATAAGCCCCAAAGGAATCAAATCGCACGATGAGGAATCAAGAAGGGAAGTGCTCCTAACAACAGTGTAGCCTCTCGAAGATAAGTACATATGTCTCTATACCATTTCTCAAGACTCTGATAGACTTGCTCATGACTCGTGAGACCTACGGGAGCCTTGGACTCTGATACCATATTGTCACGACCCAAAATCCACTAAGGGTCGTGATGGCACTGAACACCGCTGCCAGGAAAGCCAATACCAAAAAGTTAATTAAATTCCCATTTAGTATTTATTGGAATAATTTCTTTTATACATTAAACAATAAATAATGAAATTCACTGAAATAAGAATAACGTCTTTAACAAACTTAATATTGAATAATCTCATAGTCATCGCAGAACTCGGTGTTACAAGTGCATGAGCAATTTCTATGAAATAAAGTAAAATACGATATATGTCGGGTGCCACACCTCTTTTTTACTACATCCCTGAAAGGGATAAATATAAGGGATTTTTTTTCCAATTTAAGGACAATCGAAACGAGATTTATTATTAAAAGATTCAGAGTCGCCACTTGGGAGATTTATGGTGTCCCAAGTCATCGATTCAAAATCCTGAATCGAGGAAAAGTTGACTCTGTTTAACAGTCCGCGAACCAGAAATTCGAGTAAGGAATTCTGTTAACCCAGGAGAAGGTGTTAGGCATTTTCAATTTTCGTGGTTCTAGCACGGTTTCTCAACTGTTATATTCGTCTTAATTATCCAATTTTTAACAATTATGAACCTATGTGCAAATTTTAGTTTTAACCGCTGTTATTCTTTTTAGAGAAAATTGCAACGTTATTAAAACACATCTCGAACCATGTCACATAAATGCACACGTAGTTTTTGACATATTTTAACATCGTTGAGATTTGAATTTCGGTCACATAAATGTGCACCCGAGTTTAGGAAGGTAGATTATTAAAATACGCTCCTACAGTAACTATACATTTTTGCTTTGCGAGGGCCATGGAATTTCAACTAAATGGCACGCCTCGAATTCTAAGGATCAATACAAGATTAATTAAACTAGGGTCATGCAGTTGTCATTTTTGTTCGACATGGTGTACCTCAACTCCAATTTTAAAAGGAAATTCAAACTACGTTTCGGAATGCCATAAACTATTTATATTATCTAATATGGCTCATCTTCACTAATTAATGGTCGCAATTAATTTACTAAGGGAAGCTTGTAAGAATTCCATTTTTTACATTTGGCTAAAGGTTATCTTACTAAATGATTAAACTTGACGTATTGAAAAACCCAACTATCCAAAGGAAACTAACCCAACAATAACTAATGGGTAGGAACATTTGAAAAGGCCTCTGAATTTGGGCTCAAGATGAGCCCACTTCTGATGAGGAAGGCCCCAGAAATGAGAGTTTGAGGTGAACATTATGAATTCATCCAATATTAAGCTGAGATTTCAGAATCACACAACTATAGAATCAATGATATGAACATTAGCCAAAACCATAGAAACATGAGATT
This sequence comes from Nicotiana glauca, assembly GCA_026770625.1. Lineage (NCBI taxonomy): Eukaryota > Viridiplantae > Streptophyta > Magnoliopsida > Solanales > Solanaceae > Nicotiana > Nicotiana glauca. The sequence goes on along the minus strand of MU740939.1, from coordinate 78,911 downwards.
GAATAAATGATTTACATCTGAATACTCATCACACTGTCATTCAACAACTAATGGAACTAGAACTTAAAATCTCGCAAGATCTAAAACTTCATTCCAAAAAACATTACACAAGGAATTAAATACACAGGAGTCCTGAGCAAACTGATAAACAAATTAAACCACTCTTATCCTATATTTCTGATGTATACATTACCAGATCAACCTCATTTCTAATAACAAACCCCACTATCATGTTCCAACACTTCACAGAAAACTCTTAACAACACATCAAACATCATCATTTTTGCCTTTAACCTCTATAACATTAGTTCAGACATGAGATTATTACCAAGCATGATTATTTACTTCATATAAATCTAAAGAACATTCAAGACATATTTAATTTCACTAAATCCTTAAACACGACATTCCAATAGTCCTCAAATCAATTACAACTATAAGAATTCGACTATTCAACATAGAAACTAGCCAGAATACATGATGAACTAAGTGATTAAAAGCACACACATCATGAAGAGGTACAACTGAAATACAAATAAAGCTATTGCCATGCTTTCAACTCTATTTTCATTTCCATCTTCAAATTGAACCTCACATTATATAGAATTCAAAAATGTACCTCTTGTTGAACAACAAAAGCAAAAGAAAGTGAGATATCAGCAGAAAACAACACCAGTAGAGTCAATAGAATAGTGAAATTAGCTCAAATCAGCAACGAGACATGTTTCAGATGCAAAGTATAAAATTCAATAGAATAGTGTTTCTTTAAACTCAACCATTTTTTATGTTCTTCAGCTTTCTTAAATTCTCTCTTCTATTTTATGTGTTCTCTTAGTGAATTCTTCTTGTATTTTTTCGGGATTTCGGAATTTTCATACCCTTTTTCTCTATCAGAATGCTCTCAATTTTATGACTCTGTCAATATCTCTCTTCAATCCCTCCCAATGTCTATCTTTAAAGGTCTTCTAATTACTTTCAACAACAGTTAGGATTTGAGTCCTTTTAGACAGCTAAATCTCACAAACTCAGTTCAAACATGGCTTCACTGGGAAATACTGTGATTGTGAAGTAAACACATATACTACTATGCGTAATCAGATTATTGTTGCAAATGCTTTTCTATAGAGAATGTTACAGAAAGAATTACTATAGTAACTGAATAAAGGAATAAAAAATAAGTTGCATTAGGTATCACAACACATCCATGAATTATACCACAAAAGATGAACTCTACTTATTTTGTTTTCACCAAATTGAACCCCAAATTTTAACCACAAATACGTTGGCTGCAGACAAAGCCGCAAAGACAGAGAAAAGGAATCTATTGCCAAACAAATGCTAACACACCTTAACAATATGGAATAACAGATTATTATATAGTCTAACTGGCTTCTCACAAGATTAAGATGACATTTAAATAGAGAAGTAGACTAGATAAACGAGCCAACCTTATGTAAAAGACATAATCAAACAGAGGCATCAAACATATAAAAGATATTAGTTTGATGTGTGGACTACTGACTCAATTTCAGCAACTCAAATCACATGTAAACTCAACCAAGCCATGCAGAAAGATTCATGAAAATGGAAAACAAACACATTACGACCAACACTCACAAAGTCGATCCTAGTTCCAGTTTTTAATCTAAAAAACCAATACATTCCTCTAATATCAACCAACCATCAGACAACCAATTAAGCTTCAATTATCATGACATTTCAACCAACACTAACATTAGGGAGAAAGGAAATCAGGAAGGAATAAGCTTTCAATTGATGTTAAAATCACTAGAAGTGTATAAATGAATCTAGATGTGCAAATTCCAGAAGCGAGCCAAAAATGTAGCAGCAGCTGGGAACTCGACCCGGCACCAAGAATCCCAAATCGAACATGAACTCAAACACTCAAACGGCAAACCTCGGGCAGCAGCGACTTCAATAAACTCAACTCTACCCCATTTACAAACCAAAACGGAAGATGAAACTAAAACTCGATTCTTCTCTCACCCAGTTTTCCTCTCCAATTTTTCTGAAAACTTTGAAGCAGAAGGAGCAGCGATGGAACATGGGGTTCTTACGTTACGGATTTTGGTGAAGGGCGGAGGCTGTTGTGATTTGGAGATGGTCATTTGTGGGTGATTAAAACTCGAACGAAAGGGATCATTTGGGTTCTGCGACCCAGTTCTTCGAATGAAGAAGAAAAATTTCAGGGTCGTTTGGAGAAGACCAAGCTTCGAGGATCTTTGGTTGGTTGTTCTCGCTGGGTTTCCAATTGAAGAAGGAGATGCAGGATAATGGGGAAGGGGTCGAAGAAGACGGGATTTTCGGGT
>MU740939.1:63957-74644 GCA_026770625.1 Nicotiana glauca | reverse complement strand
GGTGGGGTGGGGTGGGGTGGGGTGGGGTGGTTCGTAAGGGTCAGTGTTTGGTGAACACGACGCGATGGGTGGGTTTGTTCTCTTGCGGCTGCTCCTCTCTTTAGTGTATTCTAGGTTAATTTAGGATGTGGATCCGGGTCGGGTCTGGGGAAGACAGGTCGCGGGTTTTGGGTTATGTGTGAATTGGGACGGGTTTCAGGAATTGGGCTTAAGGATTTAGTTAAAATTGGCCCAAAAATCCGATTTTCTTTTCTTCCTTCTCAATTTCTTTCAAATTTCTTTTTCCTTTTTCCAAAAATAAAACTAGAATCCCAAACTAAATTATAAAATCAAATTAAACTATCAAAAATACTAATTAACTCTACATAATAATTATCATAAATAATTAAATTTCAAATTAAAAGAAAATCACACAATTTGACATTAAATACTAAAGAATGCAAAAATACATTTTTTGTGAATTTTTCATTTTCGTAAAATAATAATTTACTTAATTAATCTAAAAATGTAAAATCGAATCCTAAATGCAAATGCAGAATATTTTTTATATTTTTTAATGCCTTAATAAAATTAAGTACGCACAAAATATGCAAATAATCACATAACATACCACAAAAATCCACAAAATTGCAAACAAAGGAAAAAATTATTTTATTTTAAATTTTTGGGAGTAATTATCATAGGGAAAAAATCACGTGCTCACAGCTGTCCCTCTTTGCCCGTAAACATGAAGAGTTTTCATGCAAAGACAAAGTGAGCGGATACGAGTGATTTTTGCCCGTTTGAATACTCCGTGTGAAGAATTTTTGAAAGATTTGACCGAACCTCTACTTCAAAGGTTTCCTACATATCCTTGGCTAAAAAAGAATTGGGTTAATGTAGTTCGAGAAGTTTTGGTAGCTGGGACTACCATGAATCTGTGGTTTTACTGTTACTGCTGCTGCTGTTGCTACTGCTTACTGACCTCCTTATTACACCATAACAAAAATGAAGAAGCTAGACTAAGCTATAATCTATTAGTTTACAAAGTTTTATTCTCAAACTTGGACTTGTGATTCTTGTTTCCTTGTTGACTTGTATTCTTCCGGTGAAACTCCTTTGTTGCCGCCTTCAATTGTAAGCTGAGATGTTTTCCCTTGCCCCAGGTGGGCTCCTAACTGCTGGACTTGATATGTATTCCCGTGCTTTACAGGCGGGCTCCTGACTTCAAAACTTGAATGTATTCCTCTATGTATTCCTCTGCTATCCAGGTGGGCTCCTGACATCAAAACTTAAATGTATTTCTCTGCTATCCAGGCGGGCTCCTGACTTTAAAACTTGAATGTATTCCTCTATTATCCAGGTAGGCTCTTGACTTCAAAACATGAATGTATTCCATTCTTATCCAGGCATGCTCCTGACTTCAAAACTTGAATGTATTCCTCTGTTATCCATGCGGGTTCCTGAGTTCAAAACTTAAATGTATTCCTCTGTTATCCAGGCGAGCTCCAGACTTCAAAACTTGAATGTATTCCTCTGTTATCTAGGCGGGCTCCTGACTTCAAAACTCGAATGTATTCCTCTGTTATCCAGAAGGGCTCCTGACTTCAAAACTTGAATGCATTGCTCTGTTATCCACGCCAGCTCCTGACTTCAAAACTTCAATGTGTCACACCTCCGTTTTCACTACTCCCGCAAGGGCGTGAATGAGTTTTTCCAATTAAAGGACAATCGGAACGAGATTTAATTATTAAAGTTCAAAATCGCCACTTGGGAGATTAATGGTGTCCAAGTCACTGGTTGAATCCCGAACCGAGGAAAAATATGACTCTGTTAACAGTTCGCGAACCAGAAATCTGAGTAAGGAATTCTGTTAACCCCGGAGAAGGTGTTAGGCATCCCCGGGTTCCGTGGTTCTAGCACGGTCTCTCAACTGTAATATTTGGATTTATCTGATTTCAAAACATGTTTTAGCTTATGTGCTTTTTAACTGTAAAACGCTTTTATTATTATTTTTTAACAAGAATTTCAACATCGTGAAAACGTGTCTCGAACCACATCACATAAATGCACCCGTGGTTATTGACACATTTCGACTCCGTTGAGATTTGGATTTGGGTCACATAAATGCGCACCTGAGTTTAGGAATGTAATATTATTAAAAGCGCACCTAAAACGACTAATGCGTTATTATCTTTGGGGAAGGCCGTGAATTTCGCTAAACGGCCTATCCCGAAGTCTAGGTATTTTATATAAGCATTTAATGAGGGCCCAACAATTTATGTATGTTTTATTTGGCGAGGCTCGTCTGATTTATTATTTAAAAGGGCAACCCTAACAGCAGCTATGATTTTCTACTTGCTCGTCTCTAAAAAGAAAGCCTAATTGATTAACATGCTTGAAAGGCCTAACAACATGGTGAGTAAGAAACAAAATATTTTTTAGCAATTTATCTAAAACAAGCTGAATTATACGTGCAGAGCAAAGCCAGAACGACTGTTTTAGCTACAGGTTGAAAACAAACGTTTGGGCCTAGCGTTTGAGCCCAAATAAACGATAGTCTTAATGCCAACTTACAGGTCTAGTTAAACACACTGAGTTTCATAGGAATTTTAACGTCCACATTTACTGCTATTATGGAAACTTGAATACAAATTCAATATATAACTTGGACAACTAAGAACAGCTCCAATTAACTACACATTTTATCACTGAAATTATTCATATGTTTCTCCTAGTGTATAGCATAGCCATGAACGATTATCATAAACAGTCCAAGTCCATGGTCCTAATTACAGTCCACAATCTTATTAACACAATTGCAGTATAGCTCAAATGAGTCAATCATTAACAGTAACATGTCACAAAAAGCTAATTTTCTAACTGAACAATAACAGTAAAGGTCCAAACACAAATATGCATTTTCTCATTATGTAAACTTCAAAAGTGGTCTTCTACATGTGAACACAACTTCAGCATTACTTGAGCATGGGAATATACCTGGAATTTAAAATAAAGAAGAAGAAACGAGGTCAGCAGCAATAGACGTCACATCAGCAGATCGAAATTAATCTGACAGCTCAATATTCAAAATCAAATCACTCCAGAGTCAAATTTTGGAAACACAACATCCTCATTCAGTCGAGTGAACTTGAATAAAGCCGATCAACAGGCAATTGAATCCATAAATCAAACACAAGCAGCCATTGACCCACGAGTTAACTCAACCAATCAGATTCAATTCAAATTGACTCCAAATTCTATCAGACTTCAAATATCAAATGGAAGCAAAAGGAATTCGAACTGTTTTTGGTTTTTGGTGTGAGCTAAAAGCTGAACTGAAGTTAGAATTCAAAGATGAACTAAGGAGAAACAATCAGATAGTATTGTTTTTTTTGGAATTTCTACTATATTTGCCTTTTTATTTTATTTTCAATAGGATTCTAAGATCTAAATAAGAGTTCTAACTTTTTGCTCATTTGAAATTTGAATTTCAGGACTCAGATCTGATGGAAAGGTTTTGGGGGGGAATTTTGGCTCCAAACTTGTTAGTGAAGGCATGTGAATGCCTCTTATATAGTCATGCATGGGGGAATTTCAGATTTTCTGTTTTCTTTTTAGTCCTCCCTTATTTTCAGCTTTTATTCCCTTCTTAATTTGTTACCCAAGTAACTACCACCAAAATGATTAAAACTTACACTAAAACCCCATTTGAAATGTCCTGGAAGGTTCTACCTTCATCTATCCTGTACCTATGCAATTGTAAATACCTATACTACCCTTGCTCGAATTCTAAAATTACCATGCCTTAACAAACTGAGCCATTTCCAATGCCCAAACTACCCTTGAAAACCCCCTGAAATTACTAACACTGATACAAACCTATCAGCTATAACCAATCAAGCTTAACAATTCTAAACTGAATATAAAAACTAAACCAAACTAAAGACTAATCCTAATTCAACTTTACCAAACCATCACCCAACGAAAGTAGCAATCAACATTTGAATAAGCTAACTAAACTAACACAAAATCATCAAATAGAAAAGAAAAGGAAACAGAAAAAGAAAGAACATGCATCAAAACTGCTACTGAATTCAGCCTATTATTTATGAATGCCATTAAAGTATGATTGATATGGAAAAAAAATTAATCCGACTAATTAATTAAACTAGCAATAAATCAAGACCTAAACCCTATTATTAACTAAAGTCGACTGAACTGAACTAAGAAATCGAAACTAACATAACATGATTAAAATCATGTTTAAACTAACAGGCGGGCATGAAATCAGAGTCAATTATAAGCAAATTTCCTAGTAAACCAAACAGATTGAAAGAAAAGGAAGAAAAAGGGAAAATTAAACTATACTAATAGAAATAAAATCATAAAACTAAAGAATACTTACTGTAGACATCACTCGACCCTGAAAATTCCCCAAAATGGGCCGAACAGTATGAACCCTAGATGTGCAATTTGAGACGGCCTGGTGAGATTCAAGAGAAACTAACCAGGGATTTGTGAAGAGGAAGACGAGGAGGTTATGTGGTGAAAATTTGGGGCCGTTTGGATGAACTAAGGTTTTGGCCGGATTTTAGATTTAATATTCGAGCAAATTGGCTAGAAATTGAAGGAAAGTGTTTTAGGGGTTGGAAAGGGGAGGAGGAGAAGAATCAATGGTGAAGTTTTGGGATCGTTTATAGCATCGCCGCCGCCGCCGGCGATTTCCGGCCGGCGGCGGACGGCAGAGGCACGGCGGAGAAAGGGTGGTTTTACAGAGAAGGGTTGGTACGAGGAAGGCATGAAATATTTTTTAGGGTTTCAGTTGTTTCGGACATTTTTATGTGTAATCAAGATCCATCATTGGCTGTTGGATAAAAAACGATGGATGACCGAGATCTAATGACGCGTAACGGCGTCGTTTCAGTGGCATGGGGGCTGGACCTTGTCAGGGTTCGATTAGGCTTGGGTGTGGAGTGATTCTGGGTTGAGTATTTGCGCTGAAGAAATGGGCCAATTGTGACTAATGAGAGTAACCCTTTTTTCTTTTAATTCCCTTTTTTATTTTCTCTTTATTCAATTTTGTTTTGTTTTGTTTTCATTTTTATAGTTTATATTTTATTTTTCTGATTTTATAAAAATACAAGAATAAAAATAAAGTTCTAATATATTTCAAAGTTAAACTAATTAACTCCTAAAATTGTTTAAAAACTATCTCGTGACGAATCCACAATTAAACAATTAAAAATGCAAAAATGAATTATTTTTGTTATTTCTTCATATTCTGTTCTAAAAAAAATTAATCCCTAATTAATCCTAAAATATGAAATTAGATCCTAAATGTAAATGTATTTTTGTATTTTTCATATGCATAAAAATGCACAAACAAAATGCAAACAATTAACAGAAAATAACACAAAATTCACAAAAGTGTAAAATGATGAAAGAAATTATTTTGTTTGAATTTTGGGAATAATTCATATATGGGGAAAAAATTACGTGCTCACAGCTGCCTTTCTTTCCCGGAAACGCGAAGAGTTTTTGGGCAAAGATAAGTGAGCGGAAACGAGCGATTTTTGCCCGTTTGATGTGAAGCATTTTTGAAAAGTTTGACCGCACCCTGCTTCGGAGGTTGCCTACATATCCTTGGCTGAACAGGAATCAGGTCAGTGTAGTTCGGGAAGGTCTGGTAGTTAGGACTACCAGGAGCTATAATTTTTCTACGATTGCTACTGCTACTGCTTGCTGACCTCCCTTATTACACCATGTCCAAATAAAAAGAAGCTAGCCTAAGCTATGATCTATGAATTACAAAAATAGTCCTATCTATATCTTCAAACTTGCTCTTGTGTTGCCTTGAACTTGTATTTTTCCACTGGACTTCTTGTGTTGTTGCCTTGCATTGTGATTGGCGATGTGTCGCCATTCCTCTAAGTGATGCTTGACTTCTGAAGTTTGAAATATGTGCCTCTATTCTTCAGGCGGGCTCCTGATTGCCGACGCTTGAAAAGTATTCCCTTGTTCTCCAGGTGGGCTCCTGACTGCGATGCTTGAAAAGTATTCCCTTGTTCTCCAGGTGGGCTTCTGACTGCAACAAAATAAACAAACAAAAAAAATTTCCTGCCTCAGTTTGGTGACTGGGCACATCATGTTATCCAATATCAAAATTAAAAGCTAAAATTTGAATTGTATTTCCCCTGTTCTCCGGGTGGGCGCCTGACTGCTGAAACTTGAAAAGTATTCCCTTGTTCTCTAGGTGGGCTCCTGATTACTGAACTTGAAAAGTATTCCCTTGTTCTCCAGGTGGGCGCCTGATTGCTGAACTTGAAAAGTATTCCCTTATTCTCCAGGTGGGCTACTTATTGCTGAACTTGAAATGTATTCCCCTGTTTTTCAGGTGGGCTCCTAACTGCAACAAAATAAACAAACAAAGAACATTTTCTGCCCCAGTTTGGTGGCTGGGCAGACTTGTGAGTTGTTACCTAAGCTATTGATGCGATGGTGAGAGAAAAACTAAAGGCTTGATCGGCATGTACGTCCCCTGTGAGTAAAACTATTCGACTACAATTTTTATCCTACGAGAAAATTCCTTAGACTAGGTTTTTCTATCTTAGGAGAAAGATTCATCAGACTAAGATGCAGACCCTAGATGAAGATTCATCAGAGTAGGTCCATTGTGTTTTCTTAGGAGGAATTTTCATCAGACTAAGATTTAGATCCTGGGAGAAGATTCATCAAACCAAGTTTACTATCTCAAGAGAGAAATTCATCAAACTAAGATATTGATCCCAGGAGAAGGTTCATCAGACTAGGTCCATTTTTGTTATCTTAGGAGAAAGGTTCATCAGACTAAGATTTTGATCCTAGGATGGCGTTCATCAGACTAGGGTTTTTATCCTAGGAGAAGGATTCGTCAGACTAGGTTCATTTTGTTATTTTAGGAGAAAGATTCATCAAACTAAAATGTCGACCCTAGGAGAAGATTTATCAAACTAGCTTTTTAGCTTAGGAGAAAGATTTATCAGACTAAGATTTTGACTCTAGAAGAAGATTCATCAGACTAGGGTTTTAATCTTAGGAGAAAGATTCATCAGACAAGATGTTGATCCTAGGAGAAAATTCATCGGACTAGGGTTTTTTATTTTAGGAGAAAGATTCATCAGACTATGATTTAGACTCTAGGAGCAGGTTTATCAGACTAGGTCTTCTGTTATCTTAGGAGAAAGATTCGTCCGACTAAGATTATGATCCTAGGAGAAGGACTAAGTTTTCTATCGTAGGAGAAAAATTTGTCAGACTAAGATTATGATCCTAGGAGAAGGTTCATCAGACTAGGTTTTCTATCTTAGGAGAAAAAACTCGTCAGACTAACATTTTGATTAGGAGGAAAATCCATCAGACTAGGACTTTTTATCCTAGGAGAAAAATGTGAAATCAATGGCAGTATTTTGTGCACAGTAACAAGACAGGCAAGGGCAAAGATTTGAGAAACTTCCCTTTTGTCGGCTCTCCTCTTCTTCTCTTTCTTTTCTTTCTTTTCTTCTCTTTTTCTTCCAACTTTCTCGCACTGCTTTGTTCCTGTTTCAAACAAAGAAAACCTCTGAGTTTAAAATGTGGTGGTTGGTTTGTGGCCTTAAACTTTGAGGGCGGCCCGATATCCTCCATTTGTCGCATTGCATGGACTGATATCTCCCCAATCCCATGTCTCCTATAAATCCCACAGCATGTCTATTGTCCCATCTTCGTGTATATGATGTTCTTTCTTGACCACTGTCTTTGGCCTTGAGTTTATTGTTCCTTCTCTTGTCACGATAGTTGATTCCCACTCGAAGATCTTGCTTGTTTATTGACTAACCACTTTCTTTGCTACCCTTGACACGGAGAACACCTTTGATCCGTTCACCAAAACACCTCTATCTGTTGCATGGTTCCTGTATCAAACCCTTGTATTTATCATGAATCCTAAAGCACATTGATTGTGGCCAACTCATTGTGCCTACTGTTTTCTCCTGACTTGACGCTTTGATGTGTTCACCAGATCCTATTTTGTTTAATTGGAGAGCTTGGTGGCAGATTTTGAAGTCATTTCTCACTTGTTTTGAACAACCGACCCAGAAAGAGGGAGTAAAACAAGGTGGGAGGAATAGAGTGAAGGAAAATGGAAAGAGACGATTCCTAACAAGAAACCTACAGAGTAGAATACCATCAGATGTAGATACCGACTCTAGCGACCTTGACATGCACCTGCAGCCTACTCTGTTTAGCAAATCTGATGTTCAGCTCTTGTTGTATCTTTCACCGTGAAACTGGGATTCAATGTTCTGCTTGCCCGATCTGGTTCACAATCCTTATCCGACTTGTGGTGCTCGTAGGGTTTTCACCATCAAACCTCTCTCATTTTGTTTTTTCTCTCAACTCACCGTCGCCTTATGGTGCCTGTAAAGGTTTTAACCAATAAGACTTTCTCATTTTTGATTTCTCTCATCTTTCATCGCCTTGGGGTACCCATGATGGTTCTCATTGGCAAGACTCTCTCATTCTTCATTTCCTTCATTTGGACTGGAGTGTTGCCCCTGATATGATTCACCTCTGCTCCTTGACTCGACATTTCTTGAAGACTGGTCGGAGGGTCTTTCTTTGGACCGTAATGTGGGCTTTTAGATAGGGTTAGAAAGAAAGGGTATAAAAGGCTCAAACAATTCAACATGGGTTCAAAATTACAACTTTTGGAATCAGATTTCCCCATAACAACCACAACTTCTGCCCCAATTTCTTTCTTGAGGACTTTTGGACTTTTATTTCAGTGTGACTGAACCTCAGAGAGAGAGAGTGCCTACGTACCCTTTCGGGATCAAGTCAAACGTAGTTCAGGCCATATAAACTACGTTGTTGTGATCCATTTTTTTTTCTTTCTTTTCCTTCTCTTTTCCTTCTCTTTTCTCTTTTTTTCTCTTATTTTCTTTTCTTTTATTTTCTCTTCTTTCCTTTTCTTTCCTTTTCTTTTCTCTTTTCTTTTCTTTTCGTTTTTCTTTTTTTCCTTTTCTGTTTCACTGTTTTCCTCTTGTTTCTCTACTGATTTCCCTGCTCGGGCTTTTGATTCCGAAATAGGGGTATGAAAGAAAATAACTAAGGCTCAAAGGGGTAGCAAAGAACAAAGTGTTTGGATGGTAAAACAAAATGCCTTCGTTATTCCAATCTCCAAAACATGCCAAGTACAAACTACACAATTAAACAAGCTGAGGAAAACACACATAATACCTTTTGATTGATTCACATATATGCCTTCTGTATTTGTCAATTACCCAGCATCGTTGGATAACAATCTCGGTACCACAAACGATCCCTGTAGACTTGGGGAAAACTTGCCTTGGCTTCAAACTGATGTGGCATGATGTATTTCAACAGTATTTCTTTATGTTCTATCTGCCCCCAGTTTCACTTCATTTGGGCTCGAAATGATCTCAAAATACCTTTACTTATTTCCCTCGAACGTCCTTACATCTTCAACATTGTTTCATTACTAAATTGACTATTAAAAACCAGGCTGAGAATTATGCGTGCATGTCATGTCACTCGAACCAGCATGAAAGAATAGTAATAGGAGAAAGGAACTAAGTAAAATGACTAGAAATGGCGGGAAATAGAGAATTGCATTAGACTGACGGTGAAAGGGTTTAAATAATAGAACAAGCAAACTAAACTAGCTACAACCCTTGAACAAACCTAGATGGCACTAAACAAGCTATTATGACTAAAAAAACCAAAGTGAAAAGATAGAAGGGTTTGAGTCACAAGACAATTAATGATTACAACCTTGAAAATAACCCGGACAACACAAATAACAACAAAATAAACCACCAAAAACTCCACTCTAGCTAACCAGGAGATGGAGCGTCTTTCCAATCACCAAACTCGACATCTTAGCCACTGGATTGCACATCAAAATTGTTGGGACCTTTACCAATTCCAATATCATTGACTTCATTCAACAAGTTTCCGAGAGGATTATCATACTCCTTGTCACCACGGATCTTTTCCACAAAATGTGCATCATCATGTACTGGTAAATGATTCTGTGCATTGTTATGGGTGGCGCTGTCTTGGACCACAATTACCCCTTCCTGAATCATTCTTTCTATCTCCCTTTTCAAATCCCGGCAACTTTCGACATCGTGCCCTGGGCACTGGAATGGTATTCACACCTTTTAGAAGGGTCAAAGCTTATTGCACGCTTGTCCACATGATTCGGAAGAACCGGTGCAATCAGGTTATAATGATTTAGTTTCTCAAACAAGTCTGCATATGACTCTCCGACGGGGGTGAAAGTTTCTTGCTTCTGCGCCCTTTCTTGCTTGAAATTTTGGTTGGCCCGCCAACCCGCTCCAAGGGGATTCCTGTAAGCTCTTGGAGGTGGGTAGGTTTCTTGGAGGTAGGTAGGCACTTTGTGGGGTGGGTGCACACTATGGTGCGTGGGTAGGATGTTCGGGGTATGTATGGGCATGGTGGAAAGAGAAGTGGGGACCACAGGGTGGGTAATAGTGTTGTGGAGTGTGGGCGTAGGTTTGGGTATGGGGTCGAGGTTGATGGTAATATGGTGATGGGCCTCTGGACCAAGTTCCTGAGTCAACTACCGCCACATCTTCTTTCTTTTTCTTTCCCAATACCCCTCCAGTGCCGCTCTGGATAGCCTGTGTAGTTGCCTTGATTG